>BJFM01001209.1:28554-51005 GCA_016586285.1 Arothron firmamentum | reverse complement strand
CAGCACTGAGCCCCACCAGTCGTGTTTTTTGGAGCATGAAGCATCATTTTCTGCCAGAATTGTGTCAATAATCTGAGGCGGTGGTGTTCTTCCACCTCCTGCCTGTTTATCAGCCCTGTCAACCACACACACACACACACACACACACACACACAGTTGTGCGCAAATGCAGCGATACTGAAATTCCCTACGATGCATGGAGTATGTGGCCCATAATTCAATACTACACATTTAGTGTTGTGGATTTGCCATAGAATAAAATTGCATAGAAGTAGTCATTGTAGATTATTCTCAGTTTTGTCTGTTTATATAGCCTCCATTTACTCCAGTTATATTTATATCCTGTTTTTCTTTGATGTATCCTATTACTTCTTGCCTCTGCAATAACAATATTTCTCAAAGGAGATCATTTAAGCTTCATTTGATCTAATCTCATTAAGCCTAAATAGCCTTATTCTTACTCCATGCAGCGCCACGATTCCTATTCCAAGTTGGAAAAGAAAGACTTTTTTTGCTCATTTCCAGCTGCCAGAACTTCCAAGAAAAGAACGGAGTGGTTCGGATACGGTTTTATGTAACAATACACTAATCAGACGTCTTCAGATAGGACCCCAAAAGACATGAGTGCCGAGAAGATTTATGGATTCGTATTTATTCATTTGGGCCTTTCACTGGAATTGAAGCAGCAGTTTTCTTGAAAATGACGATCTATAATGCTGGAGTTGTGTTATTCAAGAGCTTTGCAGATGCACACAGCATTCAGAGCCAGTAACTTCCCATTTTGACAGCAGAAATAATCAGTCTTATAAAGATATGTCAAGCAAACAAGAAAGCGGAACATATAGAGAGTGGAAAATTTAAAATTTCATATTCATATTCATATTTCATATTTGCAGAGGGGGACTTCGGAAAAGCCCTTCAGTATTGATGTTCTGTGTGGTCGGGATAAGTCATATATTTGAGAAAACACTGAATAAGAAACTTAATCATCATGTTGGGCTACGATAAATTTCTGGGTACCAGTGTGAAGCTTGTCAGCGTTGGTGCCTGTGCGGTGGATCCAGGGGTCCTCCAGATGGAGGACAGTGGCCAGGGATGGTTCCTGGATGAGGAAGACGTCATGCCATCGTCTGACTGGGTCATTCCACTGACACTGAGCCCAAAGAACAGCTGTGGGTGTGTGTTGTTTTGCATCGGTGCATCAGTTGCTGCCCAAGATAGCGTCAGGTTTGGGGAGGAGCTCCCAGAGGAAACACATCCGCTGACACATCAGGAGCTTGCCCACGCTCATTGCTTTTCACTTCTGATTATATCAGAGTGATGTGAAACGCTGTGCTTAACATCTTATTGGAAGGGCAAAACTGCATTGGTTATAATTCATCCTTTCCGAAGCATCTGGATTAAAGCACCGAGCAGGACAGAGTGGCGGATGGGGACAAAGCCCAACGGGCCGAACCCTGCTGTCACTTTTTTCAGGGAAATGGCGTCACATTCGGTCCTGACTGCTCCCCTCTGAGCTCCATTATCTCCAGTAAATTAGGCAACACACTAATTTAGAGCTGCGTCATGCAGCTGGGGAATACAAATGGAGAAAGTATAAACACCGACAGGCAGGCGTGCTTTTAATGCAGCTTTGATTCAGCTCGACACTGACGTTCATTAATCATTTCATCTAAATAAAAAGCTGTTGATTTAATATGAGACGATGTTTATGAAGCACTTCCAGTCCCTTGAAATCTGGAGCAGAGTGTGTCAAACAGGGAAATGTCATCCAAGTCAAGCTCCAATTGATTCAATGGCAGGAATTCAAGGAAAACACATGCAGTTGTGCTGGGAACAAATGCTATTTTCTGTAAAAAGGGTGATGACCTCCTCTGGTGGTGGAGCAGGAAGAGGCTGTGGCCATTGCTGATGGAGATACAGCAGAGATACGAGGATATAGCGAGGATATAAACTGTGTGGCTGGACTGGTTCTAGCAAAAAGATGACGGTAAAAAATTTTTTTGAAAATACAAGCATCCTTAACGGCTCTGGACTTTTATCTAACCCTAAGACATCAAATCTGTCAGCCCGGCTTCTTACAGGGATCTGGATTTAATCACGGTGTGAATTAAATCAAATTGAAACATTGAATGTTCTGTATGACAGAATGTGGAAGCCGGAGGCAGAAGAGGGAGTGCTGAGTGAAGCAACATTTGGTAATGTGTTGATTTCATAGATGTGCAAAAATGTTTTGCGTGAAATCAGATGCATAATCAAATCAGAGCATGGGTGTCCTCAAAACAGGCCGTCGGTCAAGATGGGAGGATATAAGTCAGTCGGAAGTTTTCAGCAACACACACACACACACACACACACACACACACAGATTCATGTTTACTGATGTGTTGCTCTTTTTTTTTTTCAAGTTTTGATGCAGAGGGTTTGATATGGCTGCGGTTTCTTTTTGTGAAGTCATTCTTCTCCAGTGTATTTACAATTGTGTCGAGGGTCCATAAATCCAAACAGACCGACCAAAACTGCCCTGGCTGAAACTGAACTAGTTTGTTGGTTATAATGGCTACAAAGAGTTCAGGTTTGGAACTGTCTTTTATAATCGTGTTGTTGCCACCATTGTAAAAGAACTTCTCTGCTGATTAGCTACTGTGGACTGTTGTTATTGGACAGGTTCGAGTTCACGTCAGCTTTACTTCTGAAACTAGAGGTGAAGTGAAAAAAAATACAGTCTGACATATGAGCTCAGCAGCGTTGAGACGCTGTATCCTAGAATTTGTGTTTGCAGTGTCCTAATTTGTTGCGGGGAAAAACTATATTGTAATTGTAATGCTTCAGGAATACAGCAGCCTCATGTTAGGAGTGATGACGTTTGCAGTCAAACTTTGCAAAAACTGTCCTGGATTCATAAAAAAAGTGCTGCCAGCATAACTGTGGTTGTTCTTGGATTTAATGAGAACCACAATTCTTATTCATTTAAGCTCATTTTGGGCTCCTGTGCAAGGACAAAAAAGATAACGTCTTTATTTAGGTGATGCCACTGATTTTAAAGGCCCATATATCACTAATGTGATAGATTGTCTTTAAAATAAAGCAATTCCTTTTTTTTAAAAAAAAGCCTCAATTTACATTTTGTCTTCATGTTTAAGGAATATGTGCATGTGCAGAAATGGGACATGTGCAGCCAGGTTACACAATCATGGATAACTGGCACTTTCTAGGAACAAATCCATAATTTAAGGGCTAAATTCTAATGAAGTGAAAGGCAAAACAAAGTGGTGTTTGCTCAACCACACATGCAGATACAATCCTGTTGCATTTCAACCCCTTCAACACCACATGGACTCATGTGAAATCTAAAAGAATGGGGTGGAAAGTGAGAGGCCGGTGCTGACGACAAGAAATCCAGCAGAAGTCATTTCCATCCCGAAACGGTTCATTGGTGCCTGACGGCTCTCTGATCCCTCAGGGGTAACAATATTCGACTGACATTTAGCGAAGAAACTTAATCTTGCGGTCCCCCCGCTGACAAGGATACCTTTTTGCAGTGGCTGGCATCTACGTACAAGCATGTTTCCATGTGAATTACACACACATACATTACTGGAAAAACCCTACCAGGGCTGGTTTCCACCCAAGGGTGCGCCCCCTGACCACCACCATTTCCCCTTCTCATATGTGTTGTGGGTTTCATTAATACACTGCATACCATATTGAGAAACCACTTATGAGCGCTTGGCAATAAGGGTGAAAGGTATTCAAATGGCAGTAAACAACATGCATGATGGGGAAATTCACAAAGGAAAACGCACCTGCAAAGTAGGCGGGATCATGAAAGGAGTGCATTTGTTCACGTTCTGCATGTTGCTGTGTATGCGCCGACAGAAATAATGGCGTCAAAGTGCAGGTCAGCTGCAGGTGGAGCCTAAACTTGCCCTCTATTTTAGCATGAAGGTGGTTTTATAATGCAGTGACAGACAGAGACCATTGTTACTCACTTCTCTGGTTGTTTTTCAGTTGTTTTGATTTGAAAAAGCATTAACGCTTACCTGAATCTATACATACGCCATGTCTAAAACCACCCCCATACCCTATATAGCACACCCAACGGTGTTTGCACCATTTTGTAGGGGCGTCCAAATGTGAAGTGAGGATCGCTGTCCTCTATATAGTGACTCAATGTATCCCATAATGCATTGTAAAAACTAATGGACCACGGATGCTCCCTAATCGAGCAATATAACCCATCATCCTTTGCGGTCGCACATGAGAAGCTAGACATGATGCTAATTATTAATTAATAATTAAATGACATTTTCACTGTTTTTCTCGCCCTGCAGCTTCACTCCTATCTTTAACATATGTAGCCCACACGCTAATTTGGTTTGCCTACGTGGGGTTCACTCCAGCAGCAGCAAGATGGACGTTTTCTGCTTTCACAGGAAACCAACATAAGGCCATTGATCTTTTGTCCACACGTTCATTAAAAATGTAAACGGATGTGTGGTATAAGCCACCTTACACACAGGTGCATGAATGTGTTCCTTCTGTACTTTAGCTCTAAACATTCCAGAACACGGTGAAATTGCAAACTTGAAGACCTTAACAGGCTTCAATAAAGCGCTTTCATTAAATCTGCATGTTGTATCACCAGCAACGCATAAAGATCCAGTGAGTCATTCCTCTAAGTCAACTTAATATTTCAGAAGAAATAGATAAATACTCTTACGTATTAAAGTAAGTGAAAGTTAAGGCAAACTGGAGCAGTGAGTGATCCGGAAGTGAACATTTGCTGCTGGTTGGAAAACAAGGTCACTTCAGTTTGCATGGCCAACTTCCCCCAGATATAGAGTGGGGAAAAAAACAAAAAACAAAATTAAACAAGGGCTTTATTGCTGAAATTCTGGATAAGCTATTTAGGTTTGGCCTATCATAATTTTCCAGTGTTGTGCACAAAGGGAACTACTGACGACTGAGTTCCACGGCGAGAAATTTGGAATAAAAAGAGCGACAAAGAGCTACTACTGTTTCCAAGATCATGTGAATTTTTTGGAGGGACTGCTGGCTCTTGTGATTCACCACTGTGTCCTGTGACTTCTACAAGACTCTTAGGTACAACCTGGGTGTCACATTTATGTCCTACAGTTTATGTTGGAGCGAGGAATCAGCTAAATCACGGCAGTAAAACAGAAAAAGGTTGAACACAAGCGTGAGGGCGACAGCGCCTTGTGGCATTTTAATATGCTCATGCTTGTGTATGTCCTAGCCCATAAATGTGCAACCCACGTGTGTCAAAAAACATGTGCAAGTGTGCAAAGTCATGTGCGTCGTGTATCCGTGCGTAGGCGTTCGGCATGCCTGCCAGTCTGGGGTTCTCCTGGCAATGAGGGATTCTCGTTGCGGCTTCTGAGGTGACGAGGTGCGAGGGCGTACACACACACACACACACACACACACACACACACACACACACACACACACACACACACACACACACACACACACACACACACAGAGGGTTTTCCTCAGTCTCACGCCAAAGCAGAGGGAAAAAGAATGGTGTGAGAAGCGGCAATAAAAAAAAATAAAGGGCTTTTTCCACTGGCACGTTCCCACGTGCAGCAAATACACAGAAGTGACAGGTGAGGTTGCTCCTATTCACACACACACACCGACCTGTGATCCTTTTCTATCCACATCCAATGTGAAAATGCCTCGAAACTCTGATTTAGGCGCGAACTCACACGCGCGGGTATATACCTTTAAATTCACCAGCGCAGTTAAGCACACTGTTAAGGACTGAGAAAATGGTTTTCCTTGGCACGTGTTTAGGCTTTTGGCTTGTAGTTGAGTGTGAAGTGTTCCACACTGAGAACTTGATTTATTAATTTGTTGAGAAAGTCACTCTGAATTATGCTGGCCCTTTTCTTTACAAAAACCCGCTTAATTTTCGCTTCCATTCCACTTTCTGTGCTGTTGTTCCGGTAAGTAGTCATGTTTTAACTGTGCATATTGGAATTTTAGTTTGACAGTTATGCGGAAACTATTCACACACACACACACACACACACACACACACACACACACACACACACACACACACACACACACACACACACACACACACACACACACACACACACACACACACTTGAATTTCAAACTTTGTGGGGACTTTCATAGGCATAATGTATTACCCAGCCCCTAACCCTAACCTCCAGCCATCCCAGCTTAAAACTAACTCTCAAAAGAGCCTCTGAATTTGTGGGGACCAGCCAGAATGTCCTCATTTTCCAAAAATGTCCTCACTTTGGTAGTAGAATGTACACACATGTAATAATGAGCACATATCCACTTACAGGCACATTAAACCTTCTGACACAAATACATAAGTATACAGCACTTCAGTATATATATATTTTTTAAGTATTCCTGAAGGTGTGTCATGTTGTTGGCTTGTTTTCTTTATTTAACCCACAAGAATGCATCTGGAAAAATAAAAGAGTAAGAACATACAATTATGAGTTTGTTGTTTTCATTCATACGTAACAAAAAAAAAAGAACTAAAAATATCTTCATTTTTCAGCAAAATTGGTGATTTCATTTTTAAGGGAATTTATTTATTTATTTATTTATTTTTAATTAAATGTTGGAATTATGGGATGCTGGTGTGTTGTGTGACATCATTAATGCAGCGGTAATTTTAAAGAGCTTATAAAAGCTGAGCCGGACGTTCATGGACGGTTGTATATTTGAATTCCTTCTCAATACCTTTCCTAATTAGCCAGTTGAGGAAAACTCTGGCTCCGGCCCCTCTGGCGACTGTGGTCTGACTAAAGCGCTGACTTAATTTCAGCCTCCGGGGAGATGTTTCTGCACATGCCACGTATAAACCCGACATCCAATGAGATCACTTCAGACATGACACACAACGCATAAAAAGTGCGAGACAGCAGCAGGGTGCCGGCTGGTATGGGCGAAAGCAGGCAGCAGATGGCTGCCGGGGCTGAGCACCATCCATCCAGGACATAAAGCAATCAGCAGTGAGACGGCACCGGCAGCTCATCAGAGTGGGAAATATTATTCAGCAGTGTCTTCGAGCTCCACCACTGCTTGCGTAGGGATGCTAGGTCAGTGGACCACAGCATTTGCTTTTAATAACCTACTGCTGTAACAAAGAGACACAGAGGGGCGCGATGATGTCATCCAGCAAGCAACAATTTCATGTTACCACATTACTTTCCATGAATTAGGAGAAATGATGAGGAGGGAGGCAGAACCGTGAGAAACATGAGCTGCAGTGATGTCGGATATCTGCTGAAGGCCTGTTATTAACCGTTTTGTCAAAGCGGTCTTTTTAACAAGACCAAGGTAAATCCTTGTCTTTCCTAACAGTCAGAACTGCACAGCAGAGGATGGTGATGAACACCGAATGGCTAGAAGGAGGTGGCTGAGATATGGAAAGGGATTTATTGAATAAAAAAAAAAAGGTCATTTAGAGGCCGAGATGAAGAATTTGATGGCGTCAGAAAGCTCTGTGTCCGAACTCAGCAGGCTGAGACGGAGACCGGCGAGTCCGGGATGAGGTGATTAGTTGGAGGAGATCTGAGAGCCAATGAGGGGCCAGAGCTTGAAGACAGTTGGAGGTGAGGAGAACCAGTCAGGAGATGCTGAACTCAACTGGGAGTCTGCAGACTTCTGGAGCCTGTCCAGGGCTCTGCTGGAAAACTCCAGTGGGATTCCGTTGCATCCTCCTCCCTTCCACACAGACTCGTTCACATGCGTTTGGAGGCAAACATCAGCATCCACTTTGTCACCCAGTGTCAGGTTTTCCATTCAGAAGAACAAAGGGAGGGGTCTGCAGCTTTGTAGGACAGCCACAGCTTGCTTGGGCTTTCGTTTTTGTGAGTAGAACAACTTTGGAAAAGAGATTGTTGTGGGCGGTATTGAAAGATCATTCCAAACCTTTGGCTGGAGGTCAGGAAAAACAATCAGATGGATGCTCTTGTTCAATGTCACTTCCACTCATCATTTCACTGGCTTTTCCGTGATTAGATTAGCCCTGATTCTTTGCTCCTCTGTGCAGCCCACGCTCCTCCTACGTAGCTAACCTGTGTTCAACATCCTCGACTCAGCTGGCAGCGCCGTGTATGAAAACCATCTATGTGCTTGCAAATTTTACAGCATCTTCTGCGTTTTTCCGAGTTCGTTCCAACCAGCATCATCTGTCCTGTCAGACTGCACATTTCATCACGCCTCTTATGTCAGCGCTTCACTCCACTCTGACCCGTTTTGTAGCTCTTGTCAGTATTTAGTTGGACATTTTTATGCAACACGCCGACTTCTTCAGACCCTGAGAATTGTCTCCCGATTACCTTTCCTTTCATCATTTTTCTTACCGAAAAAGACGCATTCCTCGAAACAAACTTCGAGATGGCTTTTAATCAAACTTGTTTCACATTATAATATTTCACGAGATTCACTTTGTTGGTGAGCTGCTTGTTTTCTGAGTCCTAACACAGCAGACAGTAAACAAAGAAACGGAAGCCATGAGATCTTGGTTACACACGATGCTGTAAATGTCCCTTAAAATTAACCGAAAAGGCACGTATTAGCGCCAGGGACCACTGTCGTATGATGAGATATCTAATCTAATTCATCACTGTCCAAGTACGCATTAATTACGACGAATACATCAGAGTCAGGTCAGAACAGAGATTTTGATTTTATGGTGAAACAACCTGAAAAGCCGGGGCAGCATTTAGTTAATTGCTAATTTCAGTTACTATCTCTTCAAACTGCTGCTGTGTCTTGTATAATTACCAATGTCACTGGATCCTGTGTGAACCAATTTATATGAAATAGTTTAGTTTTTTTTTAACAACCAATTTTTTTAGACTGTCATCACATTTTTATGAAACCTTAATCATCACACTATGTGGCTGCCGAGATGACCATTAAGGCGGCGTTGGTGGTTTGTGTGGGTCACGTCGGTGGCCCGTACGATCCTTCAGAAGTGAAGAGAATAATTGGTGTGTGATGCAGAGCTCCGACGGCGATAGAGCGGCGAATATGAGTCACGCTGGTTTCCCCCCTCGGTCATTATACTGTCACTGAAATTTCACTTGAAACTCACATGCGGTCCCCAAACAGTCCAGGCCCTCATTCGCATACAAGTTCGTACATTACTAATTATGGTCAACGCCCACAGTATGGACAGCTAAAGTCAGCTACAGGCCATACTCCTTATGGTGTGCTGGGCACCATCGCTGTTTTACACTATATCTCCTTTTCTAGACTGCATCTGGATTTCTGAACAAGAATTCCTTGAAACCCATAAAATGTAGACGTACAAAAGCCAAAAGTGTAATTTTCAGATTGAAAGAAAGAAAATGGAGGGGAAAAAATCACTTTAAAAAAAAAACTGAAAAAGAAAAAGCCTCTCTTCCCTTTGAGTGAATCTTGGATGTTTTCTTTTCAGAAACGCATCATCACGCCAACAACATAACTATGGCTCACGTCAACCGGAGCTGCAAGTTTAGCTGGGGTGTGTGTGTGTGTGTGTGTGTGTGTGTGTGTGTGTGTGTGTGTGTGTGTGTGTGTGTGTGTGTGTGTGTGTGTGTGTGTGTGTGTGTGTGTGTGTTTGTGTGTTTGTGTGTGTTTGTGTGTGTTTAAATCTGGAGAGTTGAAAGATTTGATCCTATTAATCCAGTTTCTCAGTTTGGGCTGTTCTTAATGTCCTTAATGAAGGACGTAAAAGAGGTTGGGAGGATGTGGCAGTTTTACTGCTGCATCATCTCAATGATCATTGTGGACGGTGATTCCAGGCGATCGGTGCCAAGATACAGTTTTGGCTTGCAGGTTGGTCAATCTTTTGACTTAAAGTTTTATGACTTTTCAGTAATAAACACAAATAGTGATCTCTCGGCGGAAGTGAACGTTCCCGTTCAAGTTGATTTACAGATGATTTACAGAGGCTTTTACAGTGTCTATTTAAATAAAAATAAATACATTGTGTAAAATCAGTGTCTGGGAATTGACCTGAACTTTCAGCATCTGTCACTGTGCACTGGCTGAGATGCAGGCGTTGCACGCTGCTGCAGGAGATTACAGCATATCTTGGAATGTCCTTTGGGATTAAAAAAAACAAACAAAAAAACCCCCACTTCTGATAAATTCAGTATCATTGCAGAGTTTCCGAGTATACGTCAGCCGTGACGATAACACCGGGGAGAGAGGAAAGGTTTTACTAGAAAATGTATTCATGAAGGTACTTTCTCTCTCTGCTTGCAGCTCTGTTGAAGATGTTTGTGGGATAGAGGTAAAACGGGGTCAGCTGCACCTCGCTGGAAAACAGTTCTGTCTCCTCGGGTAGTGGAGGTTTTTATATCGCATATGTCTTTCACACATGGAGCTGCCAACTCTCACACGTCAAGTGTTGAATCTCAATGGACAACCTCACACTCTTAAATCGCACATCTCTTATCTCACTCTGGCTTTACATGTTATGTCCTTTCCTTGAGTTAAGGTGAGCCAGAGCATAAAGCAAAAAAGCAGCAGCTTCCGGAAATATCAGCTAACGCAGCCCCGACTGGACATGATGAACCAGACCAAAAAATATGCATGTGTTCAGCTCATCTAACATATTTGCTAACACCAGCGAGAAGTTTATACGCTCATTAGGAGCATCTGATCTAAACTGAGCAGTACTCCGAGACGTTCCCATCAGCCTGTTTGATTATGAGACATAACTAGCATGTAGCCCACTGTGGCTGAGAGCCACATTAGTCTCATTCTAGTTCATGGGCAACTGGGGGCTGGCGACTTTCATTCCGTCATTGATGGGAAAAGCCTAAAATTATATGATCAGATGCACTTTAGTGGGTTTTCATTGGAGCTGAAAAAGCCACATTGTTTAAGTCCCAAAGTGGCTCCAGACACATTAGTGAACAGCAAAAGAATAACAGTCAAAAACCCTTCAGACATTCTAGGCTTACCAGAGTTTCTCAGTTGCCAAAGAAGCAAGATGATAAAACTCTTCTTTCTCTAAACTTAACCGAATCATCAGGGCTGCAAATGTC
Source organism: Arothron firmamentum (assembly GCA_016586285.1). Lineage (NCBI taxonomy): Eukaryota > Metazoa > Chordata > Actinopteri > Tetraodontiformes > Tetraodontidae > Arothron > Arothron firmamentum. The sequence goes on along the minus strand of BJFM01001209.1, from coordinate 39,930 downwards.
TGCATGGTTGCCGCCGACACCCCTCATTGATTGACCAAGGAGCAATAAAGTAGGTGAAGAGAGGATGAGGAGCAGGAGGACAGGTCGAGGGAGAAAACCCGGTGAGCTTCCACTGAGATGCAGTGAAGGTAGAGACTGCTGCAGCCATAGGCCGCCTCCTAGCCGGGGCAGGACATCCATCAATGAAATCTTAAATGGATTTTCCGTTGGAAGGAAAAAAAAAAACATTGGTATGTGTGGTCTAGGGTGCCTTTTAGCAGTTTGAATGCAGAAAAATTGTCCTTCTGGGGTGTCTTTTAAGTGAACATGCAAATGGTGATGCAAACAAAATGACGGAAAATGGGGAGAAAGTGCGTAATTTCTTTTAGTAATTCCTGCACTGAATTGCTAAATGATCCTGTGCAGGTTTACCATCTTTAAAGTCCCATTTAAATAAAATGGCTTCAAAATGAATCAAAGTGATTGATTGATTGATTGGTACACTCCAGTGATACAACTTGACACACGGGTTAACTGAACTGATGCAGACAGATGTTTGTTCCAGAGTGTGTGGGCACATCATGTTTGTATTTGCATCTCCAGATGTCAAGGTTTGCAAAACTGTGTGTGTGTGTGTGTGTGTGTGTGTGTGTGTATGTGTGTGTGTGTGTGTGTGTGTGTCTTAGTGCCGGGAATTCTGGCACTAAGTCAAGTCTTGCTGTAGTGACTTATGGGTTAATGTAATCACACTTAAGAAAAAGGGTTAAATTGAAGACACACACACACACACACACACACACGCACACACACCTTAAGAAAATATATTAAAATGATTATATTTAGCCACTTGTCAAGTTTTCGGGATCTCCTGGGGAATCTCCTTCTGCTCTCTAGCAAATATTTTGTCAGCAGTGTGTTTGTGCTTGTTACCCTGGCAACCAGTCTCAGCATTAGTCCCCTTAGCATTAGCAATGTTTATGGTGGCATCAAACCACCAGAGGGAGGCGACATACTAAAGGGGGGACGTCCGACATGATTTTCCTCAATCTTTGGGTAATCCCTCTTGCCATTTATTTTCCTTTTATGCTATTTTTCTCTGTTTATAAAATAAATACGTATTCACTAATGATTTTCTCTGGCAACCGGATGCCTCCTCCCTTCTCTGCAGGGTTTTAAATGAACTTACTGAAGTAAAAGCAACAGCAACTGTATTTTACAACGCGCTTTAGTTTGCCTCGTCAGTCAGCTGTGCGGTGGTTTCCGCGGTTCTGGACAAGTTCTTGTGATTTCAGCAGATATTTTAACACTCAGTTTCAATGGTTGTGGAATGTAACAGGAAGGGTTTGGAAAAACACACATTTTTAAATGGTCGGTATAAGATAAACAGAGCTCTGGGCACAGTGGACAGGGTTAAGTGTGTTATTCCACAAGGTTTCGGCATCTTCCAGCAGTCTCTGAGACAGAGTACAGTGCTTGTGAAAGGTGTTTCGCCTGAACACAATGTGCCTCAGCCTCTGAGAAGTGATCTATACATTTTCCTTGCACCATTACAACACCCAGAGGACATCACACTCCTTTCAACAGGAGGGAGATCCCAATTACAGCCACAGCTACTCATGTTGCACACATTAACTTAGTGACATTGGGATTTGCCAACACTGACAACAGCCTACATCTTTAGCCTTAGCATGGTGTAGAGGGCAAAAAAAAACACTTTAAAAGAAAAGCTTATCATTATCATGAGTCATCCCCTGAAGGAGGCCGGCAAGGCTGATGGATCTTTACTGCAAACAGGATCCAAGCCGGGACGATCGGGCCTATACCTGCTCCTACTCTGAAATCACATTTGATTCCGTGAGTTTCTGCAAGATCTCCTGCCCCGTTGCCATCTGTCTCTTTCTCCCCTGCAGGTGTGTAGTGGTGTTGTGGTCTGGCTGACAGGTCTAGTGTGTTCCTTTAAGAGGATTACAAGGTTAAAATCGGTTTAAACTGTCCTCGTGTCTGCGGTCTCCTGGGTTCCTAAACTCGATTACGACTTAGAAATCGTTAAGAGTGCTGCCAGCCGAAAGCTCTGCAAAAAGGCCTTGGACTTATTTATTTTCCAGTGAGAGGATCTGAGGCACACTGACAAAGCTGCACAGACATGGTTTACAGGCAACAAAGTGAACGTCCTGGAGTCTGCGAGGAGACACCCAGACCTCAATCTGATGGCTCTGACTTAGCAAGACCATTTATGCCTGGGCAACATGACAGAACAGCACCTTTTTTAACATCATCGAGTTCATCGAGAATAGATCGGGCTGCTCTTGTGACTCATCATTAATGGCCAAACATTCACTGCTTGGGTGAATCATTTGCAGACTAAACCATTTTTATTCCTCCCTTGGCCTCTTTACAGCCTGGTGCCGATCATGATTGGGTGCCAGGTTAAGGGTCAGGCAGAGATGGGCACCAACCACCCACACTGAGCATTCGCGTACGGACTCTCACAGCTACGTCTGTCATCTGTGGGGGGAAACTGGGGAGTTGTGGGAAAACCAGAATCTGACACGTCCTGGAGGGTTTAAATGGGAGAAGAAAACCAGGCACGCACGCAGATCTATGCATATACCACCCTCAAACACAGATACATCACAGAAAACTGCACCGAACATACCCATATTCACATGAAATCTCTCTCTCTCTCTCTCTCTCTCTCTCTCTCTCTCTCTCTCTCTCTCTCTGACCCACACACACACACACACACACACACACACACACACACTCACACACTCACACACTCACACACACACACACAGGGGATACATGAACACATATCCAAAAAAATTAACCACACTGTTTACCCACCCACGCTCAACCGTCGCTTGTAACCACGACAACGCCGGCAGCCAGTACTTCTTCTACTGACTGAAACCTCCAATCTCTTGGAGTTCCTTCCAAATGGACCAGTAATGATACGTTAGTATTCCAATCTCCTCGTACCACAGCACTGTTGAACCGTCAGCCACCAAAATTCAAATATGAAGTGGCGGAATGCTGGAGACATGTGCGAGCAGGACGCCACCAGTGGGCGACTCCCGCTTGTTCCCACAGGGAACAATGAAACGGGAGTCTGGACAACGGACAACATATCAGCTGGAAGTGATGAATATGATGCTAAGCGTTTTACTTTTTCCTAATGTAAAACTCATATTTCAACAGATTGCTCCCAGTCCAAAGAGCAGAAATGCTCCTATGATTATATTAAATTAGATGAATCACAGAAATTCAGGCTGGTCCAAATGTTACTGATACGATCTGATGAGAAAGTTGCTTTTATAACGCGTTAGATCCTTAGCGTGCTAATAATGTTGTCCTTCACTGCTCAATAAGGTAATGATAATTATGTAAAAGAGGGTCCTCCTAAATGGGTTCTTACTTCACCCTGTTTCTACACTAGCCCAAAAAGGACAGACTTGAAAATTAACATTATTATTTATTAGTCTCACTTTGACATAATTACAAAAGGTTAATTTAAAATTCCAGGCCAAACAAATATGCCATTCAGATTTACGGTGTTTTGCTCCTGCCAGTATTACCATCTTTGTAAGGACTCACTGACATCAGGCATTTTCCAGGCCCCTTACCCAAAGCTTAACCAAAACAACTAAATGGCTTAAGCTAAACCTTACTCTAACCTAGACCCTAAAAAGCAAAAATCATCAAATCCTAACCCTCACAGCCTTTCACCAGTGTTTGCTCATGACCTGCATAATCTGGTCATTCTTCTAAAGCAGCATTCTGGCACAAGTAGAAAGGCTCAACTTGTGGAATTATGGCCTCTTTTTACATGCTTTGGTCATGTTAATTATCACTAACTGTAAAATATGCCTCTTTGCTCTCTTTTTTCCATCTAACGACCACACGAGGTCCCTCTGGCAGCCCCTCATTCCAGCACTTTGCTTCACTGCTCCAGTCATGAAACTCAAAAATAAACCGCTCATTGCATCTCAAAACATACCCGGGACCACGTTCCCCCCATTCTCTTGTGACGCCTAATCAACCGCAGCGGTGTGTTTGTTTTGCTTGCATGCTAGGCTAAGACCCGGATAAATATACGGCGTGGGGAGAAAGCTACATGTGACGGATTAATAGCATGACATTTTACGACGGACAAATGCGTCTTCATGCAGGGGAGGGGGGGGGCGTCGAGGCTGGGGTGGGTTGTGTAAGAAGCTCATTTTCATGGAATCATAATGGCCATGAGCTGAGTGAGAGCAAACAAAGTGAATGTATTCAAACGTCCATCTCAGTTCCAGATCATTTAGTGTAAAAAAACTGACTGCAATGTGCTTGATAATTGGATACATCTGAGTACAGATGGCCAGCAGAGGTGAGACTTCTTTCTCTCTACATGCAGTTTCTCTCCCATAAGGCGGAGGTGGCGAAACCCAGGAAACCCCAAGGGCCGCAATGCAACTGGATTTTCTGACTTACCAGGTAGACAGCTCTTCGGACAGAAAACCCATCTGGACTGCGGCCCTCGAGGTCTGGGTTTCGACACCCCAGCTATAAGGAATGCTGTTGGTACTTGTCCAGTTTTATCAAACAGACCAGAGCATGGAAGTAAGAGGAAGTCAAATCTCCACCTTAGCCTGCGTATGATGTTAGCTGTGGGGCCTGCAGGGGCTCGTAATCTCCATATCCATATGACTTCACAAGCTGGGAACTCGCTGGTTCTGCAGCGCTGTCTTCACAGAGCCTATATAAACAGTGGATAAGCTGGGCGACTCAGCACCCAAGTGTTTATAGACTTGTGTTTCCTTGCCTCAATATTTATTGTTCGCGTGCACATGAACATGGCACCCCAGTGAGGTCAAGCGAGATTTGAAAGTAGAGGAAAAGCGTGAAATTCAGATTGTAGAGAGCTCCATTTATTTTGTTGGGGAAGACGACGAACTACAAAAACTCTTTGCAAGTCTGTTGTACTTGCATAGTATGCATACAATTCAAATCTGAGGTTGCTGGTGCAGAAATAGCTTAGTCATTTGAGTAGATCTTGCTCTGAAGCTTGCCATTTTAAACCAGATTCAATTTTTTTCCATTTGATGGGTCAAAATACTCAAGATGTAAGGCTGAAACACATGCATGAAAATGGGTTTAGCGAGTTTAACTTACAATAAAGACAGCACCCTCTAATGGAGAAAAACAAAAATGGTACAAAACCATAATTTCTAATTTCACTGCATAAGAAAAAAGTGTAAACAGCATCTGGGGACCAGCTCAACAGTGATTAAAGAAAAAAGAAAACTCTATGGTGAAAAGCAAAACAAAGGCATCTATAAGGAAAACCACACAGGCATCATTTTTGCCTGCCGGAGCTAAATCTCAGTGAAATATCAGCTCTCTGTTTTTCCCTCCCCCCTTTTTCCTTTTGCCCCGCTTTGACGTCAAACTGAACGGCAGCGCAACTCACAGCTGGATGTGGCCGACTCACAAAACCTTAAAAACACATGTTGAAAGTCTCCTACCTATAACCAGTTGTGTAACACTGGCAGATTACATTTACGTCGCTATTTTTAGAAGACGCTGGCCTCGGCCTTCGTATTATGCAACAAAACACACCCTTATTTTTGCTCAGCTAATATTTGACGTCCACGGCCTAAGACGTCATTTCCCCAACTAGTTTGTTATTGTTAGTTCCTTTATGTTGCACCTCTGGAATATATTTTGAAGCCATTTTAGGCCAAAAGAGACTTGAGAATTAATATGCAGCTGTGCCACATTTAAAGGCCATGTGATGCGTTTAGGATGCCTTCAAGAGTATACTGTTAATTGTAGATTTTAGCGTTTTCCAGAAGAAACAGGATTTTTGTCCTTAAAAATGAATGCACCGGAACAGTCTGCTCCGAACAGGCTCATAAATAATGTCTCCACAGCTTCTCTGGTTACCTCATTTTGGCTCCATGTATTTCAGTGGATTTATTAATCCCTTTTTTGTATTCCCAGAGTCACCAAACTGCAAAAACTGTGGTTTGCTCAACCTTTTCTTTTCAATCAAGGTTGCAAAACTGCACTAATTTGTTGAACAAAAATCACGCAAATAAGCAGCTGTCCATTTTGGCCCACAAAAAACCCCCAAAAAACACAGAAGCTCATAATGGTTTTTGACAAGACTTCGGTTGATGTTGTTTTTGATGTTTCTACTCGATGCAGACAGCAAACTCAGTTTATAAACTACTGCTGTACAACCAAGATGATGGTAACTAAATGACAACAGTTTTTGGGTCTCGTTGTTTTTGAAGCTTTTGTGTTCTGTTGATCTGTTTCTCCTAAAAGTGTCTGGCTACTCCGCCAAACCAAAGGTCAAGTTTGCTCAGAGTAAGGTCACTTAAGAGATACAGAGAAGTAGGAAGGACTTCAGTCGGAAGTCAGGATTTCAAAGAGGAGATTTCCAGGACACTCGTTCCAGGAGTAAAAGGAGAAGATGCCTTGTACCAGGGGAGACTTTGAGGCTCTTGCCAAGTCATCCGGAGATCAGAGAAAGATGAGTCTCGGGGTCATCCCCTCACTGGCTCATGTTACCCATTTGGAAGTGAAAATGAGCCTGAAGCAGAGGCTTTCATTTGAAGGATACAAAGGCAGATGTTGCAGTTTTCATTACATCCAGCAAAATTATTCAAATATTCTTCCACAATGCCTCAGAGGCTCTGGAGAACTTCTGAAGAATCACATGGGGGTTCAACAGGTTCAGGCAGGGAACCGCTGAAGTTTTAGTGAAGTAACAGAGGACTCTTGGCATATTCAGCTTGACAGCATAGACAGCAACAAGCCCGTGTGTCTCAAAGACATAACACTGGGTGACTCGTTAAGAAATGGCTGACTCAGAACAAGCGCCAGTGTGGTTTGTCCCAGGCTCGCTTTGTTAGGCGAGGCTTTCCAAGCCCGAGGACTTTCTAGGCCTTTTCCAGCAGGTGGATAGTGTTACATAACAGATCTAAAGCCATCCAGATCTACCTTTACTGGTTTGTTCACTCTTGTGAAAATAAATAACTAATGAGCTTGTTTTGGCTTCCTGTGGCTGGACAATCGTGTTTAGTGTTTGGTAGTGAGCAGTGTCATCTTACGCTTAACTGAAATACTACAGCAAACAACGCACAGAATTAATGGTTGAGGACAGGACAGCGGATTGCTGTCTGTCCGTGTGGTATTTTCACACCAAAGCTGTCTGAAGGGTGATGCCTGGGTTTTGTTCTGTGAACTCAAACTTTTAACTTAAGCTGTTGAAGGAAACTTCTGATAAAGAGTGCCTGCTAAATACAGTTAAAGTAAGCCTTCCCAAGATTGAAGTCAAGGCATCACCGTTGCCTCCTGGTGGTGGGATGTAGTATGAGTCATAAGATAAATGGGCCAAAAGTATACTCAAAATTGTGTTTTCCAAAGAGAGCTTCAGTTATGTTTGGTCTTTTTGATTCACTCCTCTCAGGTTCAAGGGCTGATTTAACTAGTATAACTATGCCAACTTTGTTTTGCACAGAAGTAGAAACAAAAAGACTGTTCTCCTCCTGACAAGGCCTGCGGATTATCTCCAGTAAGTGCGTCATCTTTGTTGGAAAAGACCAGAATGTATAATCCAAGTGTAATTTTTTTGATGCCTTGATTATGACAACCTGAAAGTTGCCTGTAGTTGTGTTCCAGTGAAATAGGAGCAGCAACCATAAATAACCCTACATACAAGCAGGGATGTCTCAGCTGACGCGCAAGATGCTGAACGCTCTAGCAGAGTAGTTCTGAATCAGATCGTTTAACATTTTTCCCTTTTCACACCATGCATCAAAATGAGGAGGTGAGGCTGCTCGGATCTCAGGGAGTCTCATTGGGTCACAGCTGGAGGGAGCATTTCTGCTGGATACAGAGAGGAAGACAGGAAGACAGGCTACACTGGAGCCAGGGAACACAACACTGCAAGTTCAACTGACAGCATGTTAGTTTGACAGCCTGTAAAAATTACACAGAAGGTTCCATCCCGCTTCCCTTAAAGCTGTCTAAGTTCACAACTAAAGATCCCTTACTAATCAACAACACTGGTATGATACAATGATTAGTTTGTATCATACTAAACTGATTTAGATCAGCAGTATGCGATGATGGAAAAGAGCTGACTTGTCTTGAGCCCCTGTGTTTGTTAGTGGAGCTCTGCTGCCATCATGTGCTGAGACTGGTCTAACAGAGGTAACTGGGAGAACACGGTGCAGAAGTCATCATTTGCTTTGCCACATTTGTGGGATTTAGTTCAATTTCGTTTTTAAATACAGAATACAACTCAGGCTCTCGAGGTTGGAGTAGTGACACAGCAAAGATCAAAGTTCCAATATTAATCAATGTTTTTTCCTCACTGAGAAAGCGAAAAAAGTTTTTTAAATGGGGAGTTCCAGTTCAAAAGGTTTGTTGCAATAGAGGTGAACTCTTTCATTTCATTATCTATGATAGCTTTAATACAAAATCCCTAACTGTCAGGGGAAAAAAATACATGGAGAAATAACAGATAAATAACCTCATTTTCTAAATCAGAATTTATTATATTTATTATAAGCTGATTTAATTTTCTATTTTTCATTTTAAGATGCTGACGAATAAACTTTTAGAGCGGATCTACTGGTCTCATCTACTGGTTAATTAATACATTACACCAAAGGTGGTAGTGTATTTTGTCACAAACACACAACAGAAAATGATGACGAGTCTGCTGAAGAGCTCAGCTTGTAAGTGAAAGATGGATGATAATACTCCCTCAGTGCCCACCACTTATTCAGGGGAACCATTTACCTCCCAGTTGAGATGCATATCTGTACATCTACAGAGAGATGTGACGTGAGAGGCAGCTGTTAACAGAAATCCTGGATGGGGAGCTGTTAAAAACATCACACCACCAAACAAATTGGATGAAAAGAAATCAAATCTATTCTTTAAAGATGTTGAGACTATATTCACTCAACGTGGGTTCACTGTATATTCACTGTGGGTTGTTGTTTCTAATATGGAGTAAAATTAGGTAAACTGAATAAAGGGGAATTTGATCAGAGTGCTGGGAGACGTTAAAGTCGGAGTTTATGAGTGTGCAATAGCGACTGTCAGTCAGCAGAGCAGAAAGAGATAAGACTGTGCTTGAGGGGGAACTATATATAAGACTCAAATCATTGTTGCCAGGATACGTTACAGCAATGATGCGCCAATAAGTCACAATGGCCAATTCTGTCCACATAAGAGGTAAGACAGTCAGAGTTAGACACTAGTGGCTTTGTAAGGTTCTCCCCTGTGTTTTCTGGTCTGTTGTCAGAGATGGGAATGCTTTTCTGCTGCTGACACACAATTTTACCTCTAAATATTCACTTTGGAGACAGGTGCAAAAAAATCAAAGTACCAAAGTAGGTTGTTGGAGATGTCACTGTTTTATAAAACCGGCAGAAATGAGACTTTTGCTGATCCAAATGAGCCCTTTCACATGGGTGTATCATCACCGACTTAAATGCTCAGGTGCTGCGCTTGGGCTCATCTCACATGTTCCTCAATGTGTAACTGAAGACGATCTGGAAAAAAAAATAAAAAAATAAAAAAATCCCATCGCTGCTGAGTGGTAATCACCCTCCCACTGCACGCAGCATGCCAAGCGGGTGGAGGGGGGAGCTGAGGGCCACAAAAAGGCGGAAAACGAGGGGATGATGAGAGTCTCAGTCTGTGGTTAAAGTCTAGAAATGCCTCAACATAAACTGCTGGGGGGGGGGTGAGAAACAGCTCACACAATATTTCAGAAGAGGCTTTGATAATTAGCCTGACTCTGGTCTGGCTCAGGTCGTTAAACACTCGCCTGACCTGAAATGAGGTCTAATTATTGAATGAAGAGCACAGGTACAGCGTAACCTCACCGTTAGCGGCAGGTCTGGAGCTTCAGCTCGATAATGGCTTCACGTTACCAAGACTACAAATAGTATGTTTTAGGAAGGTTTAGGTGGACGCCGCATTATTTCGCATCAGCAGCAATTTCCTCACAGCTTCCAAGTAATGGATCATGGAGTAATGAGTAGGCCTTTAATTGGAGGCAGGAAGTCTAGGTTGGATGGGATGTAGAGCATTTCGTCTGAAGGAGACTGACCTTTAAGACCAGCTGGGAGCTAAAATGGACCTGAAAGGGCCCATGGATTTACACGCTTAAAAATGTCAACGCACCTTGGTGGAGCTGCCAGAGTCAGAGGTCCTGTAGTTCTTCTGCCCCCTGGAAATGTGTGAAGACATTTCAATTATAGCTGATTTATGAATATATTCATATATTATAATCCTAGAGACTGTTCTGTAGAAATAGTTCAAAGGTACTGAAAACACGACAACAACATTTTGATGTTGATGGCTCCAGAGCCTGAAACCTCAGTGATGTGGTGGTGTTTTCATTTCTGCCACATCTTTTACAAGCATCTTTTACAATAAAATTGTCTCTAGGTGCTTAACAGAGGCAGAAACCCAGAGCCTGAACCCCCAGGTAAGCACAGTGGCAAGGAAAAACTCCCTTTTAGCAGGAAGAAACCTTGAGCAGGACCAGGCTTACAAGGAGGAACCATCCAAAATCGGCTGGGTAAAGGAGGAGAAGAAGAGGGAGACAGGACAGAGAAAATAAGAGAGAGACAGAGAGAGAGAGAGAGAGAGAGAGAGAGAGAGAGAGACAAATATACAAACATAGCAAACATATAATAACCAGGAACTAGCTAAAACTGGATTTATGCCTATGCAGAAGCCTTTTCTGTAACAACAGGCGAAGCATGCAGAAAAAGCAGGAAGAAAGCTAAACAAGAGTGAAAATCAACTTGAACGAACAGAAAACAGGACTCAGCTTCAAGGCAGAAGCACAACCTGACCTTCTACCTTCCATAGTATCCACAGAGCAGTTTATCCCTTTTTATATCACAATTCCATCCTCCTCCATCTGCCACCTGGGCCCCTGCTGGCAGCTCAAGTGGAGCCAGAGTCCCAGCACCGATTCAACCTCTGCTTGATCGGAAATACATCCTAAGAGAGCTTCCAGTCGGTTCGCTGGCCTCTCTCATCTGCATCCCTGCAGCCAAGTAATCATTTTCCAATAAATCTTTACATCTTATTGGTTTTACTAGTTTCCTAATTGTGGAGAACATTTCAAATCCCTTCTTTTGCCCATAAGATGAGATACATAACTCACCCTGGAATGAAATTGCTTTCCTACCGCTAGCTCCTGGGCTGTGCGGCTTGTGCATCGATCCACAGATAATCCACGCAAGTCCCACTTTGAGAGATAACACTTCTTTCCTTTCATCAATAAAGCGCAGAAAAGGAAACAGTCCTGTCCTACTTTCTGCCCCCCGCCACACACACACACACACACACACACACACACAC
>BJFM01001209.1:3170-20781 GCA_016586285.1 Arothron firmamentum | reverse complement strand
AAAAAAACAGGTCCCGCGTTCAGTACCAAAAATACCAAATAAACTTATCAGGTTTATTTTTTTATCTGTGAGATTGTAGAGATTGTATGTGCTTGCTGTTTTCTGTAAACTGGCTTGATTAAACACATTGGTTGCTTTTGAAAACAGCTTGATTAGTGAAATCATTCATGCTAAAAGGACTTTTCCCTGACCACTTACTCTGCAACTGCCACAGGACCCATCATCTTCCAACAAATCCTCACTGCTGATTTCCACACACTAAAATGTAAAGACCATTATGACTGTTATCTTTTAGCTTTTGTACTGAACATTTTAAAATAGCCTGACATTTGCATGATAATGATTAAAGAAGTGTGACATATGTATTTTCAACCTCTGTCAAATGGATGTGTTAGCCTTTCTCTGACTCGGGGCTAACGTGAAACAGAGTAAAAGACTGCAGAAGTGAAGCTAAAAAAAATGTGACTGCCCCCTGGCGGTAGATAACTGTAGTATTCAGGCATCCCTTGAGGAGTTATGCTGATTTTGTAATCTAAAATATTTTTTTTCTTTATTTGTTCACCACAAATAGTCTAGCCTAGATTTGTCGACAGAGACCAAAGTTTTTTCACACAATTACAAAACCTAGCCTTTGCAAACTGCCACGCTGCATCCTTTTGTTAAAGACACTGTGTAAAAGGAGCAGCATTGTTTGGTGGTATGTGGGTTCATCAGCTATGACTATTAGTCTGAAAACAGCCCAGGAGAACTTGACGGGTTAGAAAAATGTTGATGTTTCTTCAGAAACAAAAACAAACTGATGAATAACAAGGAACGGATACTGTATGTTTTCCTATAGACTGGCAGAAGCGTAGGACCATTACTGTAGTGGGTAAGTACCAGCGTATCAAAACCCCTTTTTGTCGCATCTGTTTTTACAGTCATGTCCAATCATATTAGCATGTCCCACATAACTTCGAATTAATATGCTCCATTTATGATGAAGCACGTCATCAAAGACTCTCAGCAACGGAATCTTCTATTGAATTTCACCGAGCGCATTTGTGCTCCCCGTCGACGCAGAACCTTTGTGATCACAGCTGTTTATTCCATGAATATTCAAACGAGCACTTGTCCTAAATGTGCCCACGCTTTCTCCTCTTCCTCCATCTCTTCTTCCCGCGCTCTCCCCCTGGACGGAGCTAAAAATAACCTGGGATGATGTCAAAAGCAAGAGAGGGAAATAGCAAAGGGGGGAGGGTGGGTTGCAGATTCAAACTAAAATGTGTAAAAGGATGGTGAGATTAATTGTAGCTGACATTTTCGCTCATTGGAATTACCCACCGAGTCTTCTCATTACCTGCATTCATGCTGGTAGCAGTATCAGTAGTAGAATAGAATAGAATAGAATAGAATAGAACAGAACAGAACAGAACAGAACAGAACAGAACAGAACAGAACAGAATAGAATAGAATAGAATAGAATAGAATAGAATAGAATAGAATAGAATAGAATAGAATAGAATAGAATAGAATGCTTTTATTGTCATTACGTGGTATGACGAAATTGTGTTGGTATAACATTTACTGTATGTATATCGGCTAATTTTTAATGCAGATTTTGGCAGAAAGATTCATATTAAAGGCTGTATTAGCAATATCGTGTCACTATTAGTTAAATCAATGAACGCAAAAGAGCAGTCTGGCCCCTCCCTTTCAATAACTTTGAATGTTATTGGTGCAGAAACCCAGTCCTGCCCTCTGATTGGTTGGAATGCTTTTTTGTGGTTTGTCGAGCAGAGTAGGTTCATAACAGTTCAAGTATGTTTCTTGGAACCTTAGTGGATAGTAGGTGGCCTACAGTGACATAAGTTTTTCCACTGTTTTCTCAGGATACAGCTAGTTATGAACTAGCTGCTTATAATTTATGAGAAAAGATCTACTGTAAAATAACTTTTTTTGCAAAATATTGCTGATAAAACCTTCAATGTATGTCTGCTGGACATGAACTGAATTTAAAAAGTATGTGTTTTTTACATTCCACCCTACACCAGTGATATTAAAAAGCTGTGTAGCTCTGCTTATACAGTATCACTTACTTCAGTCATTTCTTCTCTTCCCCTTGTGTTCCTGCAAAACTGCTGAGGATAAATCTGGATTTAGTTATGTTTAAATGTCACTCCCTGTGTTTCCAAATCATTTACCTCCTCTCCTCCTTCCTCATCTGTTGCTTTTTTCATCTCCTTAGTGCAGCCAGTGGCATGAACAAATTGTCACATTAACACAGTCTGTTCATTAGCCCACCACGGATTCCCTCAGAACCGTAATTCTGAGCCACTCATTTGAGGCAGGTCTGATGTCAGGGTGTCTGATCAGTATTTATCACAGTGTCATTACATCGCATGTCCTGATAGGTCCGTGCATCTCCACATGAAAGAAAGCTTTTCCCCCCATTTTTTGTTTTTTTATATCTTCTATACACCAACTTAAAAACATTCATGTGCAGTAAATCCTCCATCTGAATTTCCCAGTAGCATTGTGACTGTAAATGGTGTCACGGATGCACTTGCATGTAACACACCTCTCCTTGAAGAGGCATGGAACTAAATGACTCTTTAAGGACGGGTATTTAAATACTTAAAGGGTTTATGGCAATATGTGAATTATCTTAAATTGCTCTCTGCACAGGACACACTTATCCATTCCTCTAAAAGCATACTACAGGTTATAAAACATATTTCATGCCAGTGTATTCTAATTACATTCTGAAATTCAGGCTGCATGATGGATAGAAGCTAAGCAGTACTTTTGGAAATGAAAACAAAGTAGAACATTTAGACAGAATTGTTATTTTAAGTGTCCCATGTCTCTTTCAGTAATAAACAGCTGAAGCTAGTAAAAACCCAGTTCATCCCTTCAGCAGGAATCTCACTGTCACCCTGCTGCTATACACTGATGCATCCATGCTCCCTCTTTCACACAGACAGATAAAACATCTGGATTTGATCCATAGGGGTGCTGGAATCAGTTTCCACTGGCAGGAGTGCAGCATTTGTTTACTAAGGTAATCCATATTTTTGAATTTACATAATGCGTGTATATTTTCTGCAATTCGCTGATGTCCTGTATTTATCCTGCAGGTGAATTTTACGCCCATAAAGCAAAATCATCAGCTGTGCAAACAGAGAGATAAGTGTGATGCATTTGAGCGGAAAATAATGCTACATTTCTGATCTTGTAAACAGGATCAACAGCATTAACCGAAGGGAAACCAGACAAATCTGTGATCTGAACACGCTATCAGGTTTTACAGGTGCTCAGTGGTTCTTGTGCCAAAAACCGAGGATAAAAACCAGGTGTTTGCAAGCATTTTAGACATATATCCATGTTTTTGTGCCTAAAAGCATTTTTTTTTTTTTTTTTTTTTAAAGGCTGTTTTTTGTTTGTTTGTTTGTTTAACAGCTTTTAGAGTGCTTTCAGACCAGTTTATTTTCTCGCAAAGTCCACTGTGTTTGGGGAGGTGTGAAAGCTCATCCTGACACTGGTGTGCACCAAACAGCTGGAACTCTGAAAAACATGGATCTATGCTCAGTCTGCATTAGTTTGTGCTTATGCACAGTTCAGTGGTTCTGTACGTGAACCGAGACAGTGAACTCGGGTATGGTTCACTTACAGTTGAAACATAATCGGATAATATATAAATCCATGGACAGGAAATGGACCAAAGTGATGTAGACCAACGACAGACTAGCAGAGGTAGAAAAAGTTGGAAAATTTCCCATGAACACTATGCAGCGAAATGAAGGTATGAAATGCTCCGGCACTTTTTTCCTAGTTTGTCATAGGCCCCCAAGCATATTTTAAATACCATGAGGTTAGAAGCTGTAAAAATGTCAATAACTGATTAACTGAGGAGACCGCTTGCATTTTAAGCATAGTGTTAGTCATGTTAACAGAGAGATGTCTCATATAAATTCCTTTTTGAATGTTGAGAAGAAATGGGGACACATTTCGTCACATTGATCATTTCATGGTAATAAAGTACGGTAGCTCCTTTGAGAAGACGGTCTGCAAAAACTTCAAAAGGGCTTTAGGATACAATCTGCTGAGAGCAGATGGGTTCGAGGTTAACATCTCTCACATATCCAGGAAAACATTCAAATCTGTCAAGTGTTTATTTCATGAAAAGCACTTTGGTGGATGCTGCAGTCACACAAAGAGGCCATTCAATCACACACAGTCACACTTAGGATGGCTCAACCACGGTGGAGATGGAATGGATGTTCTCTGTCTTCCTGCTGCACTGATGACCTCATAGATGTGTGAAAGTGCAGGAAAAAAGAAATGTTGGTTTTCGTCCTGATTGCGAGCACACGAATATGCTATCTGTGGCTTGTACCAGCCAGTCCCAGCGGCCTGACAGGACTGTCATTTCCATTATTAGTGCTGTGGTTTCTACAGTCACTTCATTTTGTTTTTCCTGTGTCTGAGAAATAACAGCAGTTTTACCATCACAGTATTCACACAGACTGGCATTAAACAACTGCTGGTTCTGGTTCCATGGTTCCATGTCCTGCGAGCAATTAATCTTTAATTCAGAGTCATTTTTTAAACAGTCTCACTTCATCTGAATAACCAGTTTGCCACCTTTGCCGGCGCTGACCGGAGGTGCCAAGAAACAACAATCCCCCCACAGTCAACAAGAGCTTCAGCTATGCTGTGATGCTGAAAATGATTAAATTCAGTGTTATGTATGGAACTGACCCTTGCAGAAATAAGTTAGACTTTGGGTGTATTTCTTTTCCTAACTCACTGAAAGAAAAAAAGTTTCATGAAAGATTGACTGAGCCTCTTTAAAGTTTCAAATGTTAGTTGCAATTGTGGGCCAAACATAACATTGAAAGATTATTGGAAAATTGAGGGTGGAAAAAGGTTCTTTTAATGCATGTTATGGAGGTACAGATGGATATTTATCATGCAGGACACCGACTTAAATCTGTCTTTCTTGGTGGAGTTAATGACTAAGATTATGATTCCTCATTCTAGCAGCTGTTTCTGTACTCCTCACACTGTATTACGAGAGTATGAACTCTCTTCATCAGTCAGAGACAGAGCCGAGACTTAAATAATGGTACCACACCTGTAGGTGGCCGCTATAATCCTTTCATGATTTACCCCACCTACCACCATTTTCCCTAGCCAACACTAGCCTGAAAATCTTCTGATGCCATAAATGGAAATGGAGTACAATTTAAAGTTTGCAAAACTTTACAGGTGCTCATGTAAGAGTGCTGCTCATCTTAAGCACACAGTAGTCTTCTACTGATGACATCTTTTCATATCATTTGGAAAAGAAATTATAAAAAGCGTGCTTGCTATTTCTACGAGGACCATCTGCTGCCTTTCTCAGCTGAGGGCTCTTCAAAAGGCGAAAGTGGGAAGGTTGCCATAGAGCCTACATTGGCTAAGCAGAGAGCCGGGCTCATCTCTTCCGGTTTTTCCTCTTTTATCCTCTGATTCACAGACCTTTTTCCCCCCACGCGCTCCTTTCATCATTCAATTGCTTGTCTTCACACTGTCCTCTGTTTTCAGCTCAGTATGACAGCTTCCCCTTAAATGGGCCATTGGGGTCAGCACACGATGGCTGCGCAGATGACTGACACACACTATATGGCACCACAGAATGCAACCTGATCACGGTGTGTTTTCCTCCATATTATTTTATGGTAGATGTTGTGAAGTCAAACTAAGTCCACTTTGAGGATATTCTGATGGAATCATCATGCATAGATGATAAATGAGCTCATCTGAATGTTGTCAAGCACACAAAGTATCTGCAAAATGGTGAAAGCACACTAGCTTGCACATGTAAACGTTCACAGTTGTTGAAAAGAACAACCTAGTACACAAGCATGAATCTCAACCTTTATCATGGATCAGAGTCTAACCAGAAGAACCTACAGCTCGTGAGAAATGGTTCTTGTCTTTATTATGGAATGTATGAGACAAAAATCCTGCCGTAAGAACAACCTCGCAAACTTCTGTGGGGCTACAGATTCATATTCGAGTCAAATCCCCTAATCTATCATCACTGGGAATATCCTGACCAACCTCAAATGAGACATGGATGACAGAAGACTGAGGTGATTTATCAAAAATAGCTCTTAAATGACTTTTTGCAGCATGTAGTCACCTATTTGATTCAGCTTATTTAATAAACGTTCAATTAAAGCTTTGATGAACCAATTTACTCGTAAGAGGTGAGGCATGCTGTCATGCCTCATTTTATATCTATGTGGAGTTAAAAGATCACTAACAAAAAAAATCTTTGAAATTTTTTTTTAATGGCTGTGTAAATAGAGTGTTGGTATTAATTAGAGTGTTTCAATGGAGTCATGTGTTTGTTTCGTTGACTTCCTGCAGACTTGTGAGCAATGCCAAAGTCAGACATTGATCTTCCTCCGGTGTAGATGAATACTGGTGGACTGTCATTTGCAGCAGGGCGTGGGGGTGCGTGGGCACAGCATAGATCCATTATGCCTTAGATGCCTTTTAATCATCCAAGTCAGAGTTCACTTCACGTGCACCACAGCACAGAGGTTCACTTCCCAACCACTGATGTGTCTTCGTCATCTTCCTCCATCCTTCCCTGGAGTAGGGAGCATCATTTGCGGAATCTTTCTCAGATCGAGGTGTTGTGCATGGAAAATACACGTTTAAGAAAACAGAAAAAGGAAAGACAAAAAGAATCTCTCCTACCTCTGCCACCAATGAAGCTTCTCTGTCTCTGCAACAGAGGCAGCGGCCCAGTTCAATGTCAGAAATAGCAGGATTGAGTGAAGCTAGATGTTCAAAGACAGCAGTGGAATATTGGGGCACAAACACCTCTGTGAGTGTGCACATTTGTGGCAAATCATTTGACTCCTGGGAGGTGCGCTCTATGATTCTGAAAATCGGACCCAAAAGATCTGCTGTCTTGGCACCAGGCTCTGGAGCAGCCCTTTAAATATTCCCTTTTACTGCTCCGACAAGTCTTTGGCCTATCTGTGGCTTGTACCAGCGTCCCGGCAGCCTGACAGGACTGTCATTTCCGTTAGTGGTTTCTACTTCATTTTGTTGTCTCCATGTCTGAGAAATAACAGTAGGTTTACCATCACAGTATTCACAGAGTGGAGTTAAACAACAGTCGGGTCTGGTGAATGAAATGTCACAATGTCTTGCGAGCAATCAATCAAACAGTCTCACTTCATCTGAATAACCAGTTCGCCCCCATCGCCGGCGCTGACCGTAGGTGCCAGGAAACAGTAATCCCCCCACAGTCAATAAGAGCTTCAGCTATGCTGTGATGCTGAAAATTATTAACTTCAGCATTATGTATGGAACTGATCCATGCAGGAAAAAGTTAGACTTTGGATGTTGTCTTTCCCTGACTTTTCCCTGATGAAAATGGGATTGAAAAAAAAAAAAAAAATCCAACTCAAAAACTAGACTTTAATGTTGTCAGGTAGGTGTTTTATGAAACATACATTAGTCTTCTTTTAATGATATCATTTCACACATCATTTGAAAAAGAAATTATAAAAAGCGTGCTTGCTATTTCTACGAGGACCATCTGCTGCCTTTCTCAGCTGAGGGCTCTTCAAAAGGCGAAAGTGGGAAGGTTGCCATAGAGCACCTTTTTCCCCCCACGCGCTCCTTTCATCATTCAATTGCTTGTCTTCACACTGTCCTCTGTTTTCAGCTCAGTATGACAGCTTCCCCTTAAATGGGCCATTGGGGGTCAGCGCACGATGGCTGCGCATCTGTGCCGACACGCTCTACATGGCACTACAGAACGCAAGCTGATCACGGTGTGTTTTCCTGCATAATGTTTTTATGGAAGATGTTGTGAAGTCAAACTAAGTCCACTTTGAGGATATTCTGATAAATTAATGATAAATGAGCTCATGTGAATATTGTCAAGTGCACAAAGTATCTGCAAAATGGTAAAGGCACACTAGCCTGCACATGTAAACGTTCACAAAGGCACATGTTAAAGAGAAGAATCTAGTACACAAGCATGAATCTCTACCTTTATCATGGAACAGAGTCTAAGCAGAACAACCTACACACTGATGGAATTCTCCACCACTGATGTCTCTTCTTAATCTTACTCCACCCTTCCCTTGAGCAGGAAGGGTCGTCTGCAGGATCTTTCTCAGATCGAGGTGCTGTGTGTGGAAAAGATATACGTTTAAGACACAAGAAAAAATAAAGACATAAAGAATCTCTCCTACATGCTGCCAATGAAGCTTCTCTGTCTCTGCAGCAGAGGCAGCGGCCAAGTTCAGATCTCCTGCCTGGCCAGCATATGTATCAGGCGGCCTCTCCATATGCACGGCGACAGCAAAATGGGTGACATGCTTGTGAGAGCTGGTTTCTTAAGGGAAATTAAGACATTTGAGAACCATGTTTGGCGAATCGGTGTTGACGACATAATGCCGGAAATAACAAGATTGAGTGAAGCTAGATGTTCAATAACAGCAATCGGATATTGAGGCACAGACACCTCTGTGGGTGTGCACGTTTGTGCCAGATCCTTTCACTCCCGGCAGGTGTATGATCGAGCTTTAAAGGATAAGGTTTGCTCCAACAGGTAAAATTGATTGGTGACATAAAGAATTTTAAGCAACACTTTGAAGCAACCCAATGCTGAAGTTCTAATATGCTCATGGCTGACCGAGACCTACAAACAGTATTTATTAAGAACATATTTTCTATTTGTTTATTGTCACAGACACATAAAAAGGACTTGTTTGTTAATAGCTCTAGTCTGCGTTGAGCACTGAGCAGCTACAGAAATACAGTGAAACCTCATTTATCGCGGGGGTTACGTTCTGAAAATCCCCCGCGATAAACGAAATCCGCGAAATAGAAACCTGTTTGCTATTCAAATACATGTTAATGTTACGGCCTCATAATCCCTCCTCGCGATCTTTATAAACACACACAGTGCGGCCGCAGCCGATAAATTTGCCAGACGGCAGGAATCAGTCCGCACCGCACCCGGTGTAAACCCGCCTCACCCCGTAAAATACAGTACATTTTGTCATGGAGAAAATTTGCAAACGTAAATTTGGCACGCTGCACAGAGACGAGGTGCAGAAACTATTCACGTTGGTCAGTCCCTTAGCCAATCAGGATGCAGAACACAATGCACTTTTTTTTAAAAATGCATTAAAAAACTGCACTAAAAAATCCGCGAAACAGCGAAGCCTTGAAAAGTGAACCGCGTTATAGCGAGGGTTCCCTGTACTCAGATTTCTTTTTCCACCAATCCAGAGGTGTTGTGGCGCTACGCTGCCTCCCATAGACCAGTCTTGGTATGACATCAGAATACTGCAATGATGTTTTCTGAGGAGGCTTTTTAGTGTCATTTTACATGAGCTGCACAACAAAATCTTAAGGTCAGTTGAAGTGTCACTCATGAGCCGCTGCAGCTTTAGCCATGCTGCCACTGCAGGACAACCCTACATGCGTGCTTGTGACCTTGGTCAGCAACAGGAGGAAGCCCACACAGAAACGGAGAAAGCATACTAAATAGACTAATGGTGCATTCCATGTACACTTGGAAGTCAGAATTCCCAACGTCCGTGTTGGAAGTTTCAACTGCAACGATTTTCCTCCCCGAAAAGTCGAAGGATCTTCACAACCCCCTTTCATAGATGGCTTCCCCCATGTGTGAACAATCCAGAGGGTTCTTTAATATTAATATTTAATATCCAGAGCGTTCTTTAATATTTTGGTTTCTGACTAGTTCTTGCCACACTAAATCATTTGTGTATGTATATTGTCCAGCAAATACATTTGTCATATGTATGACAGTATTGCAGTATGTGCAAACTACAATGCAGGCCAATGCCAAGAAATACTAACAAGGCCTAAACACCAACCGCCAGCTGAAGAATGGCTTTCGCAGATGCAGCACTCTTGTTTTTGAACTTCATAACACTGAGGATTCAGGACATGGCATCATTCCCAGCACCGACTTCTAGCCTCCGTAGTAAAGGGAATGCATAACCAGCTGGAGGTGGAACCCACCTTCTTCCATAATGCAGATAGAATTGTGCATCTGTGCGATCCTTTAAAGACTTTGCTAGTTGATGGATCGAAGTCAATGAGAGAAAATGATTTTATTTATTATTTGTATTAACTTTCTCATTCTGGCTGCTTCTAAAACTTTCGGTAGAAGGTGACTTTCATCAGTGTGTCCTTTTTACATTTTCCTGCAGGTTTTCCGATGGTGAATAATTGATCATCGTGGTTGCGCTGCGCCGATGCGTGACAGAAATAATGAGATAACAGGAAGGACTGCCATTAAGGGGGAAGGGTTGCGTTCATTCAGCATGTCTGCGCCAATGTTAAGACAGAAGCCTTCCATCAGGAAGACCACATGCCACTTTAGCTGATGTGTGAAGTGCACGTTGTGACACAATTTGTGATTCAATGCTGCTCAGTGAATCTAACAAAATAATTCAATGAGTGTTTATAGAAACTATGTTGGTACAGAAGTAGGTGCTTCATGCTAGCCTGATGGTGCTAACAATTAATTTAGCAGATGTAAGGATTTCAGTTTTATTTTAAATATGTTTTTTTTTATCACCACTCCATTTATCAGTGGCAGGCAGAAAGCACCCATCCATCCATCCATCCATCCATCTATCCCTCCATCGTCTAACCGCTCTTCCCTTGCGAGGTGGTGGGAGGGGGTTGTGGAGCCTATCCCAGCTACCTTGGGGCAAGAGGCGCAGTGCATAAAAAGCATTTGAATGTCAAATCTTAAGTGCTTGCATTTGTCATCAGACAGCCCACTATAAATGGACCAATTCAACTTTTCTTTATTAATTCCCCAGAAAACAGATAATTTGTAAACACAACTTGTTGATCAACATCCTAGAGCAATGTTTTAGAATGCTAAAATGCCACTGGCAACATGGCTCACAAAAGTCTGGGGGCTCACATAAAGCACAAAACTTTTTCTACAAACCAGAGATCGAAAACATGGCATCAATACCAATATGAGAGGTACTGCACCAAAGGAGAACAAGTGGTGCATAACTGTGTCTTAGCACCAAC
Source organism: Arothron firmamentum (assembly GCA_016586285.1). Classification (NCBI taxonomy): domain Eukaryota; kingdom Metazoa; phylum Chordata; class Actinopteri; order Tetraodontiformes; family Tetraodontidae; genus Arothron; species Arothron firmamentum. Next base: position 9,687 of record BJFM01001209.1, on the reverse strand, counting down.
TATCAAGGCAGAGGAATGGAAATGTGTACTTGCTAACGCAGAGTCAGGTGATGTCAGCTGGTCTTGTGATCTACAGGGAGGAAACAAAACATGACAGTTCTCTTTTGGGTAGATTGACTGCTTTTTTTTTTCTTTTTTTTTTGCTGCTTTTCCCAGCTCTGTCACCCACCGATGGAGAGCCTGCAGAGAGAAGGGGAACAACTGCCAGCAACTACTTCATCATGGAAATTCCTGATTATGTGATATTTGTTGCGTTGTTTTGTCTGGCTTGAAAGTTTCCCACAAGAAAAGAACAATGTTATATCCTTAATGGGGTTGCGTGTTTGCTATACAACTGGGAGTTGTCTCAATATTATGTCATAAATACAGGGTGTTAATTATGGACTTTTCAGGTTGCAGCAGATGCATAAAACAAAAACCACGCTCGCACACATTAAAGACTTTTTTTTTTCTTTACTTTTATTTAAGTGGATACACTTGATTACACTGATGCAAGTGCTGTGATAATACCAGCCCATGAATAGGCTAATCATGTCGGTTGATCATAACTGATATGAAAAATGCTCGCGTTGTCATTGTAATATCAGTCTACATCAAGAGAAGAATAGTCACAAATGCAAACACATTTTTCACAGTAGCATGTGTTGCGTTAGCTGCAGCTGTGTTGTATGGAATGTCAAATTCTACTCTCAGATATTTCGGAGGGGAAAACTTTTGTTTTTCTATAAACATTTCGTCTAAATGACCTGACACGAGTGTCTCTGACTGATGATGCTACCTGCTAATTCAACCTGGTTTGCCACACTTTCATTGCGGCATTTAATTGTAATGACTTTTCTCGTGATGAATGTTGTCTCCTGCAGTGATTGGATTTTTTCTGTTCTGTTCAGATGGACATTATTCAGCTGATGCATATTGCCATCATCAGATGTAATCCACCTGGCAGCAGATTTATTTATTTTTTCCATAAATAGAAAATGCTAAATATCTCTCTCTCTCTCTCTCTCTCTCTCTCTCTCTCTCTCTCACTCTCTCTCTCTCTCTCTCTCTCTCTCTCCCTCTAGCTACCAGATGGGAGTGAGGGCGCAGCATAAAGGGGATTCTGGTGAGTCATCGGGACTCCAGGAGAGCTGCGATCCGTCGAGTCCTCTCTGTGATATCTGCAGTGATGCTCAACAGAACAGGGCATCCGCAGCCATTGTTCGCATGGCCCATCACTCTTTGCCTTTTACCGCCATCCTCCTCCACGGCCTCTCCTCCACCCGATTCCTTTTAACTCTGAAGCCAGTTTGTCTCTGTCAGCCTGAGTGACTCAGCACACTTCTAGGCGAGGTCACTGGATATGCACAGCAGCCTAAACAGGACCAGATGGGCAGCGTCTGCACAGGAAATGATGGCAAACAGACCAGAGCATTTAAATTAGGCAGAAATGATAATTCAATGTTACAGGAGCGACCTGGATCGATACAGAGAAATCATTTCACTCTAGACATAATAAATTGGTTAAATCAGTAAATTAAAGAGTGAGAAAAGGCCATTTAGCTCCATTTATGATCACTCTGCTCACCCTCCACCTTTTACTCACTGCTTCATTATTAACCATGCAATAACATCTTTGTCTTATACACAGTATTTTTAATGTTAAGTCTTTGCTGCTGCTTCAGTTTTCAATCGTTTTTTTTTGTTGTTGTTGTTGTTTTTTTCAGTTTCAGTGGGGTGAATGGCTATTTATAACATAGAAAAAAATCACACCATGAGGAGGAGGTCAGGGGTGAATGGAGTCGACATGGATCGCCATCTAAATAAGGACAGTCTCTGAGTGTACAGTTGCCCAGCAACCAGAAGCAGAGCTCCAAAAAAAGTGACGACCTTTGAAATTCATAAAATGGCTAAAAACCTCAAAAAAAATTTTTTTTTTTAGATTAGAGCATAATCTAGTGGTTAGTAAATCTTAGCATGCTTCATTAGCCAGTTGGCTGCCTGACTTTTGCATAAAGACAGACAAGCATCACGTTATCAAACTCAGAACTGCTAAAACCCAGTCAGACCTTCAGAGCAAGAAGGTTGTGTCAGCCTGCAAAACTTAAAAAGGCTACCAGCACACCCCTGTGCATGTTTAGTTTGTGCAATTAGCTTAGAATTGATCCTGTGGCAACACAAATCTAATCAGCTGTTTCATTTTCTCACTTTTCATGACACTCAGTGCTAAACAGAGGCCAGACACTATTGTCCAGCCGCCATTAGCAGCAATCACAGGTTAACCAATGAATCTTTAAAAAAAAATATTATTATTATTATTATTATTATTATTATTATTATTATTATTATTATTATTATTATTATTATTATGCATTTTGTGTGTATATTTGCATGAAATCATTTGGAAAAGGGGGAGGGGCTTATTTTCCAACTTTGGTGCATCATTAGTCATGATGCTCAATGTAGGGAAGCTCTTAAAATTAAGCTTTATCTATAGTCCATGCCAGTAAATCCTCTGTACCACAGCAGATCGGTATGGGTGAAAAAATATAAGACATTCAATCTATTCAAATAAGATGGTATGAATCATTATCTGCTGCAAAACTGATGGCAGTGAGAAATGGTTGATTAATTTCAGATGTGGTGGTCGTGACTGCCACCAAAATCTGATCACACCAAGGACATGAGACTGTTCGTACTATGGAGTATTGTGTTAGGCATCAAGACAACGACAACTATTCATTAAGGATAAGGCCCCACTGGCCCACTCAGCCTTAACGTCGATTCCACTGTGAAATTAATAGATCTGCAAGTATGATGTATTCTCATTCTCTTTTCTTCTTCTTTGCCGATTCTCCTTCTACTTTACCCAGCCAGCTATTAGCAGAAGGTTCCTCCCCACAGGAGCTTGGTCCTGCTCAAGGTTTCTTCCTGTTAAAGGAGAGTTTTTCCTTGCCACCATTGCTGGGGGGGTCAGGCCCTGGGTTTCTGTAAGGTGCTGAGAGACCATTTTGCTTTTAACAGAAGCGATATAAATATGAATCGAATAGAATTAAAGGATAAAATACACTGTACCACAAAAGGTTTTTTTTTAGTTTAGTTTTTTCAAACAAAGCCAAATGATTTGCCTTGTGTCATCTTGTACGACAGATATGCTTTAGCATCAAACTTGCCCATAGCTGTGTGGTTTTCAGTTCTCCCACTGTTACCAGGGACCAGTGGGAGCACTTCACTTTTTCCTCTTTTCGTTCAGAAACGGCTGGCAGGTCTCTTTGGTGCCATGAGAAGATTTCATGACACTTTAAGAGGGAAGCTCTCTGAGCCTCCACTCAGCGCCATCACTCACGCTGACAGATTTTAGTTGCTTTTACCCAATAGTGTGCATTATGGTCAAAAATCCATCTTTCTCTTTTGCTACTACTCCAGTCTCGTGACACCACGAGTGGCAAAGTTTCAGCAATAAACTGTGCAGAAAAGCGCTGAGTACCTTTTATTTCAAAGCCAATATGCTTGGCCACTAAATTTTTAATGCTGAGACAAAATGCTGTGTCTTTGCTTTGGGTGAAGACAAACATGTTGGTAAAAACAAACATTCAAGCTAGAATGTAAATGCCAGCGTTTGCATTATCACATCAAAAACATTTATATAATAATAGGTGTTAATTATCACGGCTCATATTAACTATGTAAACACAGCTTTAGCTACTCTGAATTCTGATGAGGTGGAAGAGAAATAACAAGCAAGGCACAAATTACATAAAAGAGAAAGGGGTGAGAAAGTCTTTGTAAGCCTCTTGTAATCCTTGAAACATAGATTTATTAGCATTTGCTAGGATAATCAGTGCTTCTTCATAGCTTAGATGGTAGCTACAGATGGCTAAGCTAGTGTGTAGCAAATATGGTAAATATGATCACCAAGGCAGGACATTAAAATGATGCTTTTTGTGTTCACACACTTTACTGCACAAGCAAGTGCAAGATGCACATATCATTTTAAGGATTAACACCAGCTGGCATTCATTTCTGTGTTTAAGATGAGGTAGAGTGAACCCTCATTTATAGCGGGGTTATGTTCTGAAAATCCCTCGCGATAAACGAAATCCGCGAAATAGAAACCTGTTTGCTATTCAAATACATGTTAATGTTACTGCCTCATGATCCCTCCTCAAGATCTTTATAAACGCACACAGCGCGGACGTAGCCGATAAATTGCCAGATGGCAGAAATCAGTCCCGACCCCCACGCACCACACCCGGTGTAAACCCGCCTCACCTCGTAAAATACAGTACATTTTGTCATGGAGAAAATTTGCAAACGTAAATTTGGCAAGCTGTACAGAGACAAGGCGCGGAGACTGTTCACGTCTGTCAGTCCCTTAGCCAATCAGGATGCAGAACACAATGCACTTTTTTAAAAAATGCATTTAAAACCTGCACTAAAAAAATCCGCAAAACAGCGAAGCCGCGAAAAGTGAACCGCGTTATAGCGAGGGTTCACTGTAGTGTTGCCTCTCACGCAAAACGTCATCATCACAGTTTGGGCGACACACTCAATTATGCTCATTAAAGCACTGTCCAAACTGGAAGAGAATCCGCCTTAGACTGCTTTCCAGGTGCCTCATTATGTTCAAAATGGCCCTGACTCACATCTAAGTGCATTCTCTACGAGTGAGAAGTGGCGGGAGAGCAATTTTTCTTCATTATCTGCTGAATATTTCCAAGGGGAGGGGACCCTGCTCCTGGAGTTAAGTGTCTGCTGTAACTGTTTTTAATGGGGCCGCAGTGCAAACATTTAGAAATTGATCACATTTATTGAGGTGGATGATAAGTGTTTATTTATTATGTTTTTATATTGTTTTTTACACGCAGGGTTACAGGGTCACGACAACGGTCGGACGTGTTCAGGTGAGCGCACTGTGTCATTTCCAGTGTTGCCGTGCTAAGCACTGTATTGTTACTCTGCTTTGCTTTAGATTCTTGTTGAAGCTCTTTTGTTCTTGTTCATATTAGAGTTTTTCTACAAATTAAAAAAAAAAAACCAACTCTCATTACTGTTGTTATGCACTCGCCCATTTAATCACTTTCGTCTTAATCGTATACTGTAGCTCCGTAAGTTGCAGTTAGCTGTGGCTTCTCCTTCCTCCTTTCCCCTTGCTGTTCTGTTCTGCTCGGTGTGCCAAATGTTTAGTTATTCTTCCACCTCATTTAATGATAATGGTGTCTGTAGAAACCGTACTTTGTTTGTTAGGCTGGAGGCAAAGCTTATCGATTCAGAATACCGGCTCCGCACCATTGAAACCAACAGCTACAGTCAGCCAGGCCCCGCTAGCCAGTGCAGAACCATATAGCTTAGCCTTTAGCTCCCCTCCGGCAACTCCCGAGCAGCTGGGAAACCAGGGCCAGTGGGTGACTGTTCATAGAAGGTGTAGCTCCAGACCAAAGCCCACCAAGTGCCACCAAACACTTAACTGTTAGGATCCAGCTTATTGGCCCCCTCCTGTGTTCCCCTTGCTCTCCCCTAGAGGGGGCTGTTTCCCCTGACTCCAGCAGTGGGCACACACCTGCGGCTGATCAGCGAATCAGTGACTGATTAAAGGATGCTGACAGCCGGTGCTCACTGCTGGATCGTTTTGTTTGCCTCGTTTGCCTGCTTGGTCTGATTGTCGTTTTCTCCTGTTCGGTTTGGAGTTGCCCTTGTGTCCCTGCCTCTCTTGCCGTGAGCTGCCTGAGCAAAGCCTCCTCCTTCCCTGTGGGTCTTGGAACCCGACTCTGTGTGAGTACCCGTTTTCCGCAAGACGCCACAATCTCCCCGAGAGGAGCGAACCTCCCCAGAGCTTTGGACTGTTTTGGACGAACTTTGGATTAGTTTTTTCCTCCCTTTGGAGCGCTCTGTGTTCACCTGTTTGTACTCCCAATAAAAGGGTTGACTTTGTTTGAACCACCTGTTCCCTGTCTACGTCTGGGTCCTTTAAAAACCGAATTCTTAACACTTAACATTTCTAATCGGTATTCCCCACTCGGCGACACAGCCGCCGGGGAATCGGCTCTGATCATTGGAGACTGTTTTGCGAAACGTTAAGCTAGCGAAACCAGCGACCATAGTCTGCACTCCAGGGGCCATAACGGGCAACATAGAATCAAATTTGAAACTGCTGGCTAAGGCTTAATGTAAATATATAATATAGTAAGATTCTAACTGAAACCTGGCTCTCTGAGGATGATTACACCTCTCTGAATGAGGCTACTCCACCTAACCATATTAACTCCAATGCCCCTTGTTGCTCCGGTCAAGGAGGCAGGGTTGCAGCGATCTTTGATTCTTATTTATCCATCTTTACTACACTAAACACAGTTTATAACTCATTTGAAAGTCTTGTTGTTAGCCTGTCTCATCCCACCTGGAGGACTGGTCAGCCAGTCTTATTTGTTGTACTGTGTCACGGTTGCAAGTGAGGACCCACGAGCAGCACGTCTGGGAGTAAACCAGTTCTTTTAATATACACACACAGGTGATCACAGGTTTACACAAACTCGAAGTC
>BJFM01001208.1:113850-140585 GCA_016586285.1 Arothron firmamentum | reverse complement strand
CTCTCTCTCTCTCTCTCTCTCTCTCTCTCTCTCTCTCTCTCTCTCTCACACACACACACACACACTCACTTCAGTCCAGCAGTCTCAATCAAAGCCTCCACAGGGCTGTACCAGTGCATGAATGATGAGCTGGTTTGTTCTGTGAGCTTGCACAAGCAACGGTGTTTGTTATTCTGTCTGTTTGTTGCAGATAGGCCCTACTTCTTGTTTGCTGTCAGGCCAGACATTCCTCAAAGCTATTTTCTCACTTATTGATGAGGATCCACTAAATTACAGGTTCAAACAAGAGAGCTGTCTGTAAAAAAAAAACAAAAAAAACAAAACAATCTCTATAAAACTTTCCTAAAAAAAAATCATATAAAAAGAGAAGGGGGGGGGGGTGAATGTCAAGAAGCTCCCCGATGCACTCTTCTTTATTTGGTTCTTTTTTTGGTCTAACCCTGTCTGGTCTTGCTATTATCCTGGGGCATTATCAGTGTGTAGCTGCCTCTTCAGATCAGCTTTGCGATAAGGGCTAAATAAATGGAATGCTTGGCTAGTGGACATAGGTCAAGCCTTGTTTTACCCGGTTTTTCTTTTTTTTTTTTTTAACATTCTGCAGGGTAAATAGAGGAGCCAGAACAAATGACCTCTGCAGTCTAATGAACACATTGATTTCAATTTTAGGGTGGTTCTTTCCCCCAAATGATGCATTTGATGATTTCATCCATTGACTCGACATAAAATACTGTGTTGTGAAATACTCTTTTTTTTGTCTCATTCTTTTTTACCTCTTTAAAACAGGCTGGTATCTTGGAGGTGCTGTTTATAAATGTGCTAAAAGCTTCTGGGGTTAGATAGACGCTGTCTCAGTGTGGGTTAGAATACACCTGTCCATGACAGATGTGGAACTAAATGACAAGTTGTGTGAGAGTGTATGTGTGTGTGCAGGCGAGAATGTGGATATGTGTGTGTGTGTGTGCGTGTGTGTGTGTTTGTGTGTGTGTTTATGTATGGGGGGGCATTGAAGATGCTGAGTGACCTCTTCCCATGGGGTCAGGGAGCAGCTGACAACTGTTTATGTATGTATGTGCACACGCCTGTGCATCCACTGCTGATCCATATCGTGTATCACATGTGCAATGTTTTTTCCTGACAAATTTGTGCACATAGCTAAAGACAGGCCCCCCTCGCCAACAGAAAGTGAGCGCAGCACATTCCCAAAAGAAGCCAAGCTCATGGAAAATGAGAGGCCACTGGTGCTGGGACAGGAAACCTTCTTGGCTCAGGCCTAACGAGCACTGTGGGAGCCTCCACCCTGGACGAGGTACACTTGATACCCCCCAATGATGTCCAAAGGCTAAACAGTTAAAAGGTCCGGTTGCTATATGTGGATGCACAACTGCCCCTGTTCTTAATCTGATACTCTGGGAATCACAATAACAAGGGTCTGTGCTTTGGTCAGTGCTCCAGAGCTACCAGTCGGCCTCCCACCGAGGCCCTGAGAGAAAGATAGATAGATAGCAAGAGTGCAGGCGGAAGAAAATTGATGCTGAGTACCACAGGTTTTAATAGGGCTGTCAGAGTCATATTGTTTATGTCGTGTTCCAGATTAATCCATTCTTCCTTTATGAGCCTCTGCAGCCCCCGTAAATTGCGAGCATGAAGCCAGTCCACTGTTGAGTTACGCCTCGGGGATCAGTGCCACACATGGGCGGAAAATAAATCATTTCCCCCGGATTTAACACCAGGCTGGGCCCTTTGTAAATAAAGCCATAGATGTTTTTACACCCCCCGTTTTCTCTCTCCTTCCTCCAGGGCTCTTATTGAATCTCAAAAGGAGAAGGAGGGAGAGACAGAGAGAGAAACATGAGAGAATGAGAGCGAGCCGAGTTGAAGGGGGACTCGGGGAGCGAAACAGAGGGAGAACTCAGGAAAGAGATTCCAAGCTGGGAAGGATGAAGAGACACAAACCAAGTCAACTTCGTAAAAACAGACAAGTAGAGAGGAGGATGTAGATGTTGGCTGGGTGATGTATGCGTGGAGCGAGCGTCCCCGGGTTCTCGGGGTGTTCAGGTTGAGATCTGTCAGACTGTCTAAACACAGGGCCCACTGTAAGACACTGCAGCAGAACTGCGGGCATCCAGCTTCACCAGCAAAACCAGCAGGGTGGCCCAGCTTGGCTACAGCACCACCTTGTTCCCATCAGGTGTAACCTCTTACCTTGCAGATCCCGGGGAGACCAAAGAGTGAAAGAGAGCATCGGATAGAAAGAAAGGCCGGAACAACTTGTCCATCCGGGTTTGTGCCAACTGCCAGCTGGAGAGAGCCAAAGGGAATGGAGAATGTGTACACGAATCTGTCAGGACTTCATGAGTTATACATGTTGTGCTATGTGAAAATGCTTCCTGTATACCGTGCTTCATGTGCTCCCCCAATCACCTTTGCTATCTACCACTGCTTTCAAGAGCCCAAAGTTTGCGTTTCTTTCCGACGACAAGCGATTGCTAGACGTTAATTGGTGGGAAGTGTCTGTATCACTCTAGAGGCTGCAGCAGTTCACAACTGTGATAGCACGCTGCTGCAGAGGTGCCAGACCACGGAGGCATCGGCTCTCTATATCCCTTAAAGTCCGCATCAAAACGTCTGCAGCTTTTGAACGGCGCCACTGCTAATTCATTCTTAACAAAGGCATTTAACCTTTTCATTATTCATATCCTCAACAATGCCAGGGGGCACAAACCAGTGCCATCCTCACCCTGCTCTCCACCCAGCTGCAGAGAGGATGTTGCATTATTCAGCGTGTGCCAGACTAGCCTGTTCTCGATGGCGGGGAAACAACAGCACTGCACCGCGCCACTCTATTCCATCGATGCAGCCTTTGTCCTCTTGTCTCTCTTGCCGTTGTCTCAGTGCATCTTTGTCTGTCTTGGTTATATGTGATATTGAACCAAAACCCTCTTTGTCACAAACAAAGGTGTTGCATTGGATTGTTCTGGATAAGTCTTGATTTGGTCGTTTCGGTGGCTGAAAAAGAAACGTTACACCTAGTTACAACAGGCCTTTCTGTGTTGAGTTAGTGCGCTCTTTCTGTGTCTGTGTGGGGTTTCCTCTCGGGGGGCTCTGGTTTCCCCCACCATCAAAAAGCACACAGGTTCAACAGTGGCGGCGGCTCGGACTGACCCTCCATCTGGCCGTGAAATTTCATTATACAATCAAATTGTTTCCTGACAAAATAAAATATTCTTTTAAAATATAGGTTTCAGCCCATTTATTATATCATCTCTATTCAAGGTATTAATTGAACATTTAAAGCATGAAGTTATGAGCAGGTGATGAGGTTTTTCCATTCAATCTGTCACTGTGACAGAGTAGCAAATGCTTTGAATCTGTATTATTTGCTGTATCATCACTTTATTTTGCCCCCCCCCCCTCTCTCTCTCTCTCTCTCTCTCTCTCTTCCTCTCCTGCCTGAAATGTACAGAAGACATTAAAATTTAAATGGATATGGAAGATGGACGGCTTATGCCAGCCTGGAGGTCTGGCTGTCCTACTACTACCTACTTTTGTTCCAGATTCCAAAGCAGAGAATAATAACTTTCACAGACTATGAGGTCGCTTGTTTGTTCAGCTGATGTAAAACTGTTTCTCTAGGTGAGGAACATTATGAGTCAGCCACAAACTTCTCCTCGGTGAAGATCTAACAAGGCGGTTCAGATGTGGGAGGATGTTCCACGGTGCACAAACAAAAGATGCGAATTTGTTAACATTAAATGAGAAAGACCAACTTAAATTTCACACAAAATGAGCACTATTGTCTTTTCTTAGCAAGCCTTGGCTCCTAAAGCAAAACAAAGCTGAGTTGCATTGCGGGTAAAGGATTAAGTTGGCCTCATTTCTTATTTGAAATCAACTCCATAATTTGATCTTTGTAAAACTTAAGTTGCTGCAGGTGTTCGGCAGGAGGAATGATAGCCTAAGGGCTCGGAGCTACCGTGAGGCCCCGCCGAGATTTCCCATCATCCCTGCAGTCTGGCAGCAGCTTTTCAAACAGCGCCCCTTCTGAAGTTGCCCTTGGTTCTACATGTGTAGCAGTAATTATGAATGAGGGGGACTAAGATCTGTACAAAACCATCAAACATTTTACAGCTTGCTGCTATTGTAATAAAGATCAATAGACCCAGTATCAGTCGTGGTTTTTGAAGGAGAGGTGGTGCTGTACATTTTCCCTTGTATACTTTCTCTCTTTCTTTCTCTTTTTTGTCTCGCTCACTCATGTCCCATCTCATTTTGCTCTTCTTTTTGTCTCCGCTCTCTCTCCTCATACACAGCCAGTGTCGCACATCCCTTTTAATTGCCGTTTGTGATGTGTGTTGCTTAAAAGACACCCATCTCGAAAAAGAAAAGAGACACTTCTAGTCACGCAGCAAGGGCTAAGGCCAGACTTCAAGTGCACTGTGAGTATGTAATGTATATCCTGTAGTGTACGTGTGAGCACATGTGCAGCACATGTATGCAGCCCTATTTACCACTTGGAAATACTTTGTGTGTGTGTGTGTGTGTGTGTGTGTGTGTGTGTGTGTGTGTGTGTGTGTGTGTGTGTGTGTGTGTGTGTGTGTGTGTGTTGTGCATGAAACACGCAGACAGCCAGATGGAGCTGAACACTCAGTGGGAGTGGTGGGACCGTTAAAGCAGCCTGTTCTCGTGGGCTGAGGTCATCTGACCAGAGATAGAAGACAGAGTGAAGCTGCAGATCAAACAGTATTCTGTCTGACAGGAGGAGATAAAGAGACTGTCAGCCTCACTTCAGAACAAAGCAGCCCCTCACCTGTCTGCTCCACATCAGCCCCCCTGCCGGCCAGCGCTGCAGAGGTGAATCAAAAGGTGGGTAAACTAAGATGAATGTCAGCTATGCCAGCAACCGCCGTAATAGAAAAATAAAAAAGCACACTGGAACAGAACCCTCAGAGGAAGGTGTCAGTTCCAGTGTGCTGATAAATGCTGCTACTTTACACTGATAATTATAATATGACAAAAAGATAGATGTAAATGCATAGTACTGATTAAGAGAAAAGGAATCAATGCTTAAACAGTCAAATTTCCAACGTGGCCTCAAGTTGTCCCAGTAACACATTGCGATGAAACAATAAAGTTGCAAGTCCAACATCGGTCAAAATCAATGCTGGGTTTGACAGTTGCCACGCTGAAGATCATCTATTTGACCGCTACCGTCCACTAGCATTGCCCTGAGCTATAAACAAATAAATGGTTTGCATCCTGTGGTAGCCCAGTCCAGGTTTTTACCAGAAACCACAGCCTTCGTCCTCAGGTGAGCACAACACAGAATCCAGCATTTATTGTTATAATTCAATAAAATTGATTGAAAACAAACCCACAGTCAAGTTAACTAAACCCCGACCCATATCAGTGCTCTAAATCACTCCCATTCCTCTGGTGTGTGAGGATCCAGCTGAAAGGTCACCGTGAAGCTCTCTGATCCAACTTCCTTCCCCTTCCTGCGCGCTGAAGAAACATTCTTTGGCAAAATCAAAGCATAATGTGACACGCTGATCTCCGCGACGCATTACGGAACCTGCTCATGCGTCAAGACTTGGGAAGTGTGATGCCTCTCAGCTGTGATCTGCTGTCACACAGCAGAAGTCTGACTGATGAGACTTTATCTGTGAAGACTCTCTCAGAGTGGAGTTACATTCGCTGCCTTGTCAGTAAATGATTAATGGATTCAAAGGGACATGATGGCTGGGATATCAAACTGTGTACTGTGCAGAGAATATAGATTTCCACTGAGCCCCACTGTGTCTGTTTGTGTTGATAAAGACTAAAACATAATCTGCTCCTTATTATATGGATATTTCTCTTCCTGCAGAGAGTTACGGATGGATGGATGTTTCAGAACACTTTTTTTCTATTCATTCAATTAATCTGGTCTTTAATTGTCCTTCATGCTGCACAACTATGTATAAAGTCAACACAAACCATCATACACTGCATGTGACAAACAGAACAGTGAAAAAATACAGAGTCTGTTCCCATTTAGCATTTAGAAACTCAATTCTTAACTTAAGCCGCAGCAATCGATGAGTTCTGACATTTAAGCGTGAACTTTAAAAGACTCCCATAATCTTGCTCCATTGTTTTTAATAGCCACATCATCTACTTTTGAGGATAATCATTTTATCTGATAAATGAGGATTTCAAACACTTTTATCAGCCGTGCACTCGCAGTTGTTTTTTAATCCCTCCATTCTGTCTCGTTCTTTTAATTGATTCTGCAGCACGGAGGCTTTCTTCCAGAGATAATGCACTTGTGAGAACAGGTCATGATCTCTAAATGAGGGAATTTCACTCAAGTGTATTTGCAACTGCGTATCTGCCGTCCTTCAGAAGTGCTTCCAAGCTGCTGGGAAGTACAGATTGACTTTGTTTTTGGGTTTTTTTTGCACATTTCTGCCGCTCTCATTTCTGCCACAGCATTCAGAGATGCTAGGCTCCGCAGCAAAATGGCCTCGACTGAAAACATTTCCATATATGTCCTACCTCAAGGCTTGAAACAAATCTCTGCATATCAGGCGCAGAAACACTGTTGACTTTGTTCCCCATGTCTTTACATAATTTGTAACGTGAGCTCAGCCAAGCGTGGAAAGTAGCCCCCTTCTGATTATCCAATAATGCTGCAGTGGAAAACACAAAAATATAAACACAAGTAGCGTGTCTGTGTCTGTGCTGGACTGTGATAACAGCTCAGCCAGTAAGACCTCCGTTCACCTCTCCCAGTGCCTTGTGAATCCAGCACCAGTTCTCCGCTCCGGCCCTCAAGAGAGCTGTTTATTCCACCCGCTGTCTAAGTAAAGGTCTTGGGGCAGGAGCTGCCCTGTACTGCACGGCGAAGACAAACACAGACCTATTTAGTCTTGTGGGTAAAACCATGGTAAACAGTGCCGAATGGAACCAGCTGGGGATTTTTGTTTCCTTCTTTTTCTTTTATTATGTAAATGCTCCTGTTCCTACGCGTCACTCTCATGTGGGATTTTCTGTGACATCCAGTACAAGTCAGAACAGACAGTGTTGTTTTTAATCTGATGGATGATGGAGAATATTGAAATCACAGACCCTTTTTTTTATGACGTTTCTTTTCCTTTTTGTATCCTGTGCAGATGTTGCTGGCTTTTGTTCACCACAATGTATGCTGACAGAGCCGTTGTTTTACAGTATGCGGACTTTCACCGCATGCGTTTGATTTGACTTTGCGGGAATCCTGTTATTGTTACAGTCAGCATGTGACTTTTCCTGCGTGGCCATTTCCAACATGTTAAGGATCAATTAGATTTCGGATTTACCAGGATTTCACTCTTACACAAATTATCTAGATATAGCAAAGATTACACAAAGTTCAAGTTTCCATGCTCTTTCTTGTGCAGCATGGGCCGCACATGTTTGATATTTGGGAAAAAAGAAACAAAAAAAAACATCTGAATGAGGATGGTTGTAATTCCAGTACATCCAGTCCATTATTTTTGTGTATCTGGGCTATGCGCATACTTGCATATGTGATTACAAAGTTGGAAAGTCCTCTGGAATGGCATGAGTTGACCATTGTCTGCTGCCGGAGCTGTGAATTCCACTTGGTTTGGTGACATAAACACGGTCCCATCCTTCCCGCAGACACCTGTTGAGGGGGTCAGAGGTTATCCTGTTGGGTCTAATCCGCGCAGTAACCCGACCAGGCCAAGGGATAGTGGCAAATGTCGCCTAATGGCGCACAAAGCCATTCCCTTAATGCTTCTGCTAATCAGATTTTAATTGAATTCCAGTGAACATGTAAAAACCTGGTCCAGTTTTTGTTATTCCGTTTGCCCAACAGATGTCCCTGTGATCCCTGTAAAGTGATCTGTGACGCTGGCGTCCTGCGTTTGGAGACACATGCACATGATTCGGATAATCCAGATAACAGAAAGTAGAATTACAAATAAAGTGAATACCCATAGTAAGATTTAAAAAATAAAAAAAACCCATCCAGCTCAGGGGGGAGCCTTTTAGAAACTGAATGTAAAGGCACGTGTAGCAGTGAAAAGTAATAAGGTTGCTGTCCTTGACTGCCATCTGATTAAAGCTATTCTTTACAAAAAGCAGGAGCCAATAATTAAAAGGAAGGTATGCGCTATTAGTGTAACCGCAGACTTCAGTGATTCAGCAGGCACGTGCCATGTCTCCACAGCAGATGCTGTTCCGTATTTGCACATGACCATATAAAGAACCGTACAATGGTGGACTGTGACACACCGACATATCCCAAAATGCTAAGCTCAAGAAAAAAAAAAATAAATAAATAAAAGTCCATAGGTTTTCTGATTTCCTGCTCCGTAATGTGCTTGTTTCAGTCTTCCCACTTCAGCTTTATCCCATTTCACTCTCTGCTATCCTGCATGTTCTCTTCTGTGTTTTACTTTTTCTTTGGAGAGCTTGATAGCAGCAGCTTTAAGTCAAACATAGAAAACACGTTTTTTTTCTTCTTTTTATTTTCTTCACTGGAAGTCTGGTCGGTGAAGCTGCTATCAGAACCCAACCAAATTGTAAATGTTTTTTGTTTTTATCTGTTGCTGGATAACCAATGTGGTTTATGTTCCATGGTTTTCTATCATCAAAATACCAAAATGCATAGTTTATGGAGAGAAAAAAAATCTTTTCTTGACTCAACATGCAGGGATTTGGTTGAGACCTGCGTACGGGATGAATGTTTCATACGCATTTATCGCACTGCTCTTTTCTTGCAGGATGAGCTTTGTCTGGGCCTCATGGATCAGCTTCACACTAAAACCTCAACCTCAAACCTCCAAATGGGACCCACTCAAGTGCCTCCAACTCTCTGATTAACCACCACAAGCTACAGAAAGTTTTGTGTCCGCAGCCCACTGGCCTGTTACTGAGAGTTAAATCAAAGACCCTACTGTTATTAGAGTCACTGCGCTTTAGAGGAAGACAAAATTTGACTGTGAGCTTAAAAAATACTTGTGCCATTTGATCATTTATTACACATTTGGAGCGTAATAAAGTTTGGAAACAACTGAGGCTAACATGGTCTACATTCCTAATTGGTGCTCTTTTCCTCTCATTAGTATATCCAGACTTGTGATCCCACTAAAATAGAAAAAACAGGGAGGGAACATGGAGTGAGAGAAAGCGATAGAACTCTTTTCCCTAAACAACCCATTTGTCATCGGTCTGCAGTTGCTCTGTTTTGCAAGCACAGTTCGGACTTGCTTTAGTGTGCAGCTGTCACTCAGCCCGCTGGACGTCCTGGACCTCAAACAGACAAACCAGAAGAGATTAGTGTGCCGTGTCAACCCACTGCTTCTGCAGATGGCACCGATGCTTTTAGCCTGCTCCCTGCGGACAGCCGCTCATTGATCTTTCATACTAAACTCCACACAGTAGGACTCTTGATACTGTTTTATTTATCATTCTGGCATTTACTATTAAGGCCAATAAAGTTTGACATGTGTGGGTTTTAACTGTAGGGGGCACTGTGGTTTTTGTGCAACATGTTGTGCTTACGAGTGGGGAGCAGATTTATATCCTGGCCGTTGGAACTGTCACCTCTTCGGGTTCTTTTTCCTTGTAGCCTGCCCCTAGTCTCAAATCCCCGAGTCCAAATCCAACCCATAATTCACTAGTGTTGTCTCTCACCTTGACATACATCTAGTAAACGTGTAAAACATTCCAGTGGGATTTTCTCCCATTTTAATAACAGAACATTTCAGGCTGTGAGCAGGGTGGGGGGTGCTGGTATCAGTTACTGGTTTTTAAGGATCCTGGCACAGACTCCAGAATTCCCAGAGCCCAGAGACTTCATCCAAAACCAACACAGGGGACAGGCAGGCAATTTTGAAAATGAATTTTGTTTTCCTTTTATGCAACTTTGTGCACATACTTTCCATGGGTGCTCACTGTGATGAAATTTAGGCTCTGACTCCAGTTCGGGGGCATGTGGGTGTCAGGTGATAGTTTCCCCTAATTACCCTGGAAGGCAAACTGAGAATCTTTATTGTTGAGGTTTCACAGAGCTCCCTGCTCCAATAAATGTGTTGCTCCAGTGGTAAAATGTGATCTTTTAGTTAATGAAGGACACGCTTCGTTTCTTTAACTCAACTGCCCTCTAATTTCGACCTCCAGGTAGAGACTCAGATCACTTTTTTGTCTAATTTTTTACCACAGTGTGCCCTGGCGTGAGCTCACGTGTGCATTTCTGTGTATTCAGCTAAGTCCTTGGCCTGAGGTGTGCAGCTCGGGGGAATTCAGCATGCTCGGACAAGTGTGTGTATGTGGACAGTGGCTCTTAGACATCACTGACACTCTGGTCAACCACCGGTCCATGAACCACTGATTGAAGTCTGTGGTCTGCGGTGTGTGTGCGTCTCATACACACCAAAGCCCTCAATCACTGGGTCTTGGTCCAGTCCGCTGTGTTCCAGATCTGACTGACGTGCTGCCTGCAGAGCACTCATTAGAATCTATGTTTCACAAGCTGGGCTGGGATAGTAAATCGTTCAGCCCTCAGTGTTGTTATAGCTGGTCCTAACAAGTCACTCTCTGTCTGCTTTATTGGAGTTTAAACACAGATTTCATGTGGTGTTTTTTTTTTCTTGAAAGTTGAAAAAGAGAAATCTGACAAACAATGGAAACTATTAGGACACCAGGCCGCAACATGGCTAAAAACTTGTTCTGTCTTTCAAAGAAGCCCTCCACCTCTTAGTGACATTGTTGGATAACAAAAGCATCCCATTTATGTTTTGTCAAGGAGACGTGTGAATATAATGTGCAGTTACTCGATCCCTCATCGCACGGTCAAGGTCCCTGATGCAGAGTGCAGAGTATTTTGTCTCTATGCTCTTAAATCAGATCAGATTTTTTTTTTTTTTTTTGCTCTACATCTAAGAGTCTAAGAGCTTCCATTCCGTGTCTAACGACCTCATCTTTTGTTTGCTCATGTTTTCCTCTGTCAATCGGCTGACTCTGACCGTGTAATAGAGCACATGTTGGCCGAACGAGGCGGCCTGCTGTGACCGGATCAGATGTGTGCTCCTGATTATGAAACTGCCTTTTAGTCACTGACAGACACGGTAATAAATGTGTCCATAAATTGAATTTGGGGCTTTTGAAAAGGAGCAGGAATATCTAAGGAGCGTTTCAGCTGATTGTCTCCAGCCGGCATGGCAGCACTTCAGTGGGATTCTGGGGAGAAAACTGATCCTGCTGTAGTGCGGTTGGAGGGTTCGGAGTGGGGAGAGGGGTGTATGTGTGGGATGGATTCCCGGCCAAGTAAAATAAAGACTGCTTTATTGCTAGTCAGAAAAATCATTTGATAAAGTTTGCACAAATAAAAAGACAGAGAGTTGACTGTAGTTTATATGCTTAGTATTCTATGTTTGTATATATGAATGTAATCCTGTTTGTGTGTGTATGAGTCTCTTTAAGCATTTAGACCACGTTGCTCCTTTTTGTGGACTTGGAACATGGCATTAAATTGGTCTGGTGTGTTATAGATGATCTCCAGTGTATTTACACTAACAGTCAAAAACCAACTACATAATAGCGCCAACAGCTTAGGCTTAAACTGGCACATTTCTTACTCCTCCCTAAATCTGACCCTGCATGCGTGACCTTTGTGTTGCAAAAGGGAGTTTTTTTGTTTTTTTTTAAAGATATGGTTTAATAAGAAACTGTAACCACCCTAAGAGTTGATTAGGACAGAAAAACAGATGGAAAATGCATTTGTTTTTACAATTAGACACATTTATTCATCAACAACTTCTGAGAAAAGAGCATTCACGTGACATTTTTCAGTCCCTTGATTCCAGCATTGAAGAGAAATGCTTTCCATTGACTCGATGTGTATCTATTGAGCTACATTTTCATCCACAAAGATTTGTGTTCTTTATTAAAAGTCCAGAAGAATTTTTTTTAATTTTTTTTATACCTTGCGGTGACACAAAAACAATCAGGGAGCAGTAGCAATGTGCATGGAACTGCTCTGTGTGTGTGTGTGTGTGTGTGTGTGTGTGTGTGTGTGTGTGTGTGTGTGTGTGTGTGTGTGTGTGTGTGTGTGTGTGTGTGTGTGTGTGTGTGTGTGTATTCACTCAGGTCAGATATGAAGGAGGGACACGGCTTCTCAGTGCATTATGACATGTGGATCTGAGCCACCAAGACTCACTCTTGCACATGTGTTTCACAGGCCATTCTTTTGGGATGGATTGTCCTGAAGACACAGGACTGGAAGGTTCCCCTGGGGCAGAGGGCGGACTGAGTCATCACTAGAGAACAGGCAGGAGAAGTCGTAGGTCTTACGAAGTGATGTTGTGAAACTGTTCGACAGCTCTCTGTGGGAAGAGTTGAGAACTCAGTGAAGAGATTTCTGTTTTGGCTTTCACACTTTCCTATAGCTTCTACGAGCACTCTCTCCTCTCTATCAAATGTCTGTTTAACTGTCATCCAACCGACTGGTTTAGATCTGAGTCTTTCTACCTTTCTCTCTCTCTCTCTCTCTCTCTCTCTCTCTCTCTCTCTCTCTCTCTCTCTCTCTCTCTCTCTCTCTCTCTCTCTCTCTCTCTCTGTCTGTCGATCCTGCCTTCTTCTCAAACATTATGATTCACTGGCTGTGATCGCTGTGAGCTGTCTCCTTGAAGTCTGTGTGTCTCCTGAGTGCAACCACAGAATGGTACATCACTTCTATTACATGTAATTTCCTGGGTTTTATAAGGTGCATTTACTCACCCTGCGACAGCAAAGACCGTTCTTTTCTGCCGCTGAGTTCAGAGTGTCAGGCCCGTTCATGGAAACCATTATCTGGCGTGAGAATATGTCAAGATTATGCTACGAAATTTATCTCCGGGAAACGTTTTCCAACCCAGATTAACAGTCAAGTTCATGGAGGTGTCGGATTCAAAACATTAAAATGACACAAAAGTACCATAACTGTTTTTTCCAGCGGGATGGTGACACGTAGTTTGGTATAGTGCTGCAGAAATTTGCAGACACATTTTGAATTTACCTTTTTTTTCCTCCCCTTAAAATTAAGACCTTTTAATGAAGGCACAAATACTAATGTTTTAATAGGCAGCAAAGAATCCTGTTGAAAGCAACACTTGTCAAATTAAAATCAGCTAAAGATACATTTAAATTAAATTGCTGAAAATATTCTAATTATATTGCTAACCCAGTCTGTAACACTGCAGACAGACTTGATGTTATTCTTACTTCTGACTCTCTCACCTTCTCAATAAAAAAAAGCCTAATAAATCACTTAGCTGGCTTGGGGTGTTTGGGGCACTCGTGTTGATGTTGGAGCAGAGTCTCTAACTATCCCAGTTGAGCAGACATGACTCTAAAAGCAGTGAAAAAGAAAAAAGAAAAGCCCCATTCCCCTTACTCTCACAAACCAACATGGTGAAAATTACATTTGGGTTGAGGAGATGAATAAATCTTGGCTTAACGTGGCTGCAGAGGTGGAAAAAAAAAGTCCTCTGCATCGGCTGCAACCTCAGTGATGTGGATCCCGCACAGGGGAAAAGGGGAAGCCACATAAGAGGAGGTTTGTGTTAGCCCAGGGTAGATGAGGTGCACCGGGGAGTCAGGGGGAGGATACATAAAACTACTCACCCACTGAACACTGAATGTGAATGTCTGTGCCAGAGTGGCAAATGGCTCACGAGATTTGCGTTCAGATAACAGAAGAATACTGGGATCTGTAATTTCAAAAGCGTGTATAGAGTTTATTCTTTGTAAAAGAACAATTGTTGCTTTAAGGTCCAGTGAAATTACTACGTAATTACGCCAAGGGACAATTGTTTCTGCATGCCTTCAGCTATAGGTGATGACTTTTAGCTTAGTTTGCATTCCCACAAAGTAAATTCAGGTTTGCGCTTAATTTGATACAGGAACATTCCTGTGAACTTTTGCCTTTTAAATGTGAGAAAAATAGACGATGGGAAACATAATAATAGAATTCAGATTTTGGCTTTTTTTTTTTTTTTTCTTTTTAATTTGTAGCTCTATAACCATGGAGTCATCTTATTTTAGATGATGGTCTGAGTAAACTGCCGCTGTGTCTCGCGGCTTTGTGTCTCGCTCCTCACCATGTGTTTTCAACACTCTTTATCTTATAACCATCATCCTCATCATTATGTGGTTCACCCACAGTACTTTGCTGCAATGTTTGCGAAAATCTTCTGCATCTTCTGCTATCATTTGTCTAATAACATTTCAGTAATTAGATGAAAACTAACATGTTTTGGTGTATTGACAGTGTCTGTATCATTTTGCATATTTGATCGCATACTGATACAACTACTGAAAACGTCAGTGAGCAAATCTAGAATTGCAGGTAGACAGTTAGTGATTTATTTATTTACTTAACTACAGGGCAATGTGAAACCAGTCAGTCTAGGTAATCTCTCAGATAGAATGGTTGTGTCAGAAGTACAGTTTATGATGCAAAGTTGGACATTAGTTTTTGCCTACTTCATTGTTTGTTGTTATATTGAGTTTGATTGACTCCAGAGATCAGAATCAAAATTCCATTTTCCAACTTAAATGATTTTCACTGCACCAGCTTCTGAGCCAAATTATATGACATCCAACGGTAAAAGTTGAGGTTAAAGTGTCCCTGTCTACCTAGTCATCGTGCTACGACATCAATCAATTTGACTCGATCTGCCTGGATCCTGAATTTTCCCTGTCAGACTAGGAAATTGTTGGACTAAGGGCACCATTGTTATTTTGTCAATGAAATCTTGACCCTCTTCACTAATTCAGTTTTTTCTCCAACTCTCTGCTCACAACTGCAAAGGTAGGAGAGTCACAAGACCACAGATGGTTCGAGGGTTTAAGGGAAAGGTGGGGTCTGGGTGGAACAACCAGATTATCTTCTCATGAGCACTCCTCCACACCGAGGGCCTTGCCATCCCCTGGTTCAGTAGAAACTCTTGGATTTTGTCCTCTTTTTTCATGTACATAACACCATGCTTTTTGACCTTTGAGTAACATTGAATCACCAGGTATCAACATGATGGCTCTACATACTGTTCACAGGGGTTCCTCTGCTGTATTCATACATGTGCCTGTGAATGAGGCTGAAGTATTTTGACTTTCAGAGATGAATTCATTCATGGTATGAGATTCTAAATTTGGAAAGAGAACCAATATAAGCAGAGTTACGAAAATTCCTCTCAGTTGTCAAGGGTTTTTTTGTTGTTGTTTTTTTGCAGCCCATGATACACAGTGGTGTGATACATGCATACATCATGACCCAAGGTAGAAATATGGAAGATTATTTCAACTAATTAGATGATAGATAGAACCCTGAAAATAACCGTTTTCTTGGTTAAAAATGATTCAAGCTCTTAAAATACAAAAGTTTCTTGGTTAAATCAGGAAGTGAAAAGTGTTGATTATATTGTTTGTGGTTGTTCCAAGACTGTAGTTGGTTAGACGATGAGGATTAGATGAAAAGGATTGTTGTCATATGACTGGGACCAGTGAAAGTACGGAGCTGGTCCCTGCAGGCTCAGATGCTGGGTGGGGGACAGTGTGAATGCAGAACACCTGTCCATCATTGATGGATCCCATCCTGCTAAGCCACACATGGGATCATGGGAACAGTGGGCCTCATTCTAACTTCCTCTTTACGCCTCCCCATTAAAGCTCAAGTCTCTTTTTTTTTTCTGTCTTAACACCCCTGCACCGCCACGCATTTCTGATGTTGCAGTTGTGACAACTTAGTCGGATGGCCAGCTGCATGCCAGCTGCATGCCAGCAGAACGCTGAGTGACGTGGAGAAAGGCCTATTATGTCCCACACGTAGGCTGTCTCCGGCCTTGGATCCTAGCCCTGCAAAATCAGGTGGATCTCTAAAACCATTTCTAGGTGTTGCCGCTCCTGAGACGTCCGTGTCATTAGGGCATGGGTCACGTGACCCATGCACCGTTCTATCCGTCCACTCTCAGTCAGCCATCCTATTGCACAAAGACAGGATGCCCTTTGCTCCATGTAGGATATGAGCAATTAGCAAGGAAAACCTTTTTAGCTCTGCTGGTTGACTTGTGTCCAGCTTCTGCATGTGCCTGTAATTCACAGTGACATTTTATCTCCTCCCTCGTCACACTCTTTATTGTGTATTGCTACAATATAAACAATGATGATGAAGCAATAATCAAACTGGAGACGATATAATCGCCGCTGCTGCTCCCTATGCTGATGTCCACTGTGTGAACCTGTGGGAGATAGCGCAGAAGTGAGGGATCTTGTGCAAAGTGAAGGTCTCCAGAGAGGCTGGTGTGGAGGGGGGAGGGAATTTCAAGTCAACCCAGGGGAAATGGATGACAGTTACACTACCCTCCAGCCAATTAACTGTCATTCTAGCTGTTGGTTTAACTTGCTGACCTTACTTCTTCTGCGCTGTTTGCCTTATCATTTCCGGAATAGAGGACCTCATCTGTGTATGTAAAGTGGACAGGTGACCTTCAGCGAAGGGAACAAAGGTCACAGTTCATCCACCGCCCATTTCTTTTCCAAGACAGCAAACATACCGTAGAGTCTTCTGGGAATTTGGGGGTAGAGGAGATGTCCTGTGGGATCGAGAGAGAGCTATCTGTTATTACTTCCAATTACTCCCCAATCTCTCGCTCTATCTACCTGTAAAATGACATTAGGCATGCCTGTTCTCATGGCCTTTTACAGATTAAGATTGCGCCTCTTGGCAAGGGGGCCCATGGGAGTTAAGCGTTCACACTCGTTAAGGCTGTGAAAGCCATCAGTTAACTGCGCGTATTCAACTATTATCAGTGAGAAATATCGTTTGCACCAGTGTTTGTCCCCGCGTCAGTGTGGGTTTGAAAGCTGACGATGTGAATCGGGGTACAGTTCCAGCGAGCGATGCTGTCTTTGCATGACAACAGGAGGGGGTGGTCTGTTATTGCTCCAACTGACACAGCGCCCACCCCTCTCTGTATGCGAGAGCGCCAGTTCATTGTGCCCAGCTACCAATAAGGGAGAAAAACCCCATGAGCCAACACAGCTGGAGATGGCAGGGAGTATTCAGGGTGAATGCTTGGCTTTTTTAGGCACTTTTCTGCCCTGTTTCTCAAAAGAAAGCACTTCCTACTTCCCTTCCTGTTTCTGAAGAGAGAGATGGTCACATTGTTCACTTTCTTCAGTGTCTACATTACATCTTTTCTGAATGATAGAAATATTGCCAAGTGGCTTTTTTGGGCATCATGTTTTCCACTTGTCTGGATTTGTTTCGTAGTCAAGACAAGAGGGGTCAAAAGTTGCCTGAAAACAGAATTTGGCTTGGTTTCCTCATTTAAAGACAAACCTACCAACAATTCTCACCGCATGACTCTGTCGCCCACCCCTTCAGCCTCTAATAAACACTAACAAAACAGATGCATGCTTGAATGCACACACACACACACACACACACACACACACACACACACACACACACACACACACACACACACACACACACACACACACACACACACACACACACACACACGCCTGTACGCACACTGGTGGTGTAGCTCTCACCGTTCCTAATTTGCATGGCAATGCCATTATCTGGCCGTGGTGTCATGCTGGAGTGGCCGACAATGTGCCTGACAACAAGTTTATCTGAGGACAAAGAAAACTTTGGAAGAATAGAGTACATTCTCTGTCTCCTCTTTTCCTCTGGCTTAAGTACAGATACCTTCAAACTCCCCAACGAGTATGAAGATGCCTTCACCCCGTCATACCGTCCAGGGTAGCAGAATAACAGGAATCAGCTTGTTAATATCTCATTTTTACATCTTTTATTCATTATTTTCAATAATAACACTCTCACATCTCACCATAAATGCTTCCTATAAATGATGGTAAGTAAAACACACAAACGTTGAACTGCTAGTCAGTATTCATCAGTCGCATTGATATTGGTTTTTACTGCCGACGCATTCCTGTAGACTGAAGACTATTGGCTGAGAGGGAGGCGATCAATATTAGGATTTACAACTTGGACACTGGTAGGCATCATCATTACACAGCAAAGCCCTCTCACCTGCTGTTATCGACCCTTTGCTCAGCTTTCCAGGCGGTGAGCAGCGCTCGGCTATGTGCTGTGATGTCATACGTGGTTGTACTCGTGCGTCTGATTTGTAGCAGCAAAGCAAACAAACCAGTCTGGGTCACACAGCAATAAGCCGAATGGCCCTATCTTGTGGTATCCATGTTTAAATAAATCACTTGCGGTGGTGGACTGCGAAATACGGCACGGTGATAAGTTGGTGCTGCTGCGTCCAGTCTGCGTCACTGTTGTTCCTGTGTTGCGCTGATAAGCAGATTCAGCTGTGGGTGGCTGAAAGAATTTCCCAAACATGGTTTAAGCCCTACCTAACATTATGCCGGTACTCAGAAGAATGATTAACCAGGTAGCTGGTAGGAAATGTGTATCTACCACTGGGACCCATAAGCGCAGAGAACATCAAATATTTCTGTAAATCTGAGAAGACAGAAAATGTCTCTACACAAAGATTCCTCTACTTTAGGTGGCGCATAATGATTGTTGTTATAATGCGCGTGCCATCGGTTGCACAGTGGTTGCATAGCCTATTAAAGCTGTTTTGCGGATACTGAGTCAGATTCATTCAGGCTGTAAATGGTGAGTGAGATCCCAAATCAATTCTGCCTCTCATATTAGCCAGGGGAGACTTTTAAAGAGTTTCATACCGACAGCAAAAGGCGTTTATAAAGCTCCGCTCATATCTGCGCCACCGAGGGAGGTGATGGATATAGTCTGTGAGGTCGTGAAAATGAAAACTGAAGGGGATTTAGATGAAAAGTAAAAGACTTTCCGTGCACCCCCCCCCCCCCCACACACACACACACACACACGGCCCCCCTCAATGCTGCCTTTACATTACCATTATTAAAAGGAAAGAACTCTCTTAATAAAGTCTATTAATCACACCGAGAGAGTCGGATCATCGGTTCACCTTCTCACAAGGGTCTCTAATCAATCAAGCTCGCCGCTAATGTATTCATGGGAGATCTAGGAAAGAACTTGTTTGACAGTGTTTCAAGGAGGAAGAATTTATTCAGTTCCATTCTGTAGTGAGCCAGTCTCAACTACTGTGAGCACGCCACCGTCCTTCCCCACCCTCTTCCACTCCACTTGCTGCTGTGAATAAAAGAGCCTTCATTACATATGAAGTCTACACAAATATCAGAAACATCCAAAATATTTCTTCTCATTAACAGTGATGAGTGAATGCCAGAGCATTGGCATTCATCAGATATGTTCGGAGTGTAAAGGCACTGTTTTACAAGGCCACTGCTATGTCAGAGATGTAGAGACATCACTCTTGTGCGATCCTCTCAAAAGCTGGAGAAAATGTGTCTTATTAGTTCACACGAGGTGGAGAAATTCTGTGCTACATTGCTGGCTAATGTACAAAGCTGAGAAAGCACAGGGTGGACGGTTCGCCGGGCCTCTGTCGATGACGTGTGAGAGCAGAGGGGACGCTGTCCTGGAAAAAGTGTGCAGCTTCTGGAAGCAGCTCTGCACTTTTCAAGAAAGCTGCTCATCTTCTTCTATCTGTTAAAGGTGCACCATGTGGAAACCACCTTTTTCTGTTTTCCATAACTCATCTGAAAGAAAGTTTCATTTCCTTTTGTACTTGTTTGAAAAATCCAATTTACAACTCTAATACTAGGTTAGTTAGAAGAGAAAAGCATGTTTTATAGAGGAGGGTTCATAAAAATCCATTATTGCCTCTGCTTTGTCCTGAGGAAAGGCTGAAAGAAGGCTATGCTTGGCTTCAAAGCTGCATTTCCATAATTGCCCTGTAACTCGGGCCTGTCTGAAGGATCTGAAGGGGGCTGAGAAAAGCACAATCTTTCAGCTGGGTGAACAGCGAAAGCCACAGCACCTCTCCCTTTGGCCTGTCGGCCTGTCGCCCCCTTCCCCACTTGTTGCCTTTTGGATCCAGTGAAAGAAATTCCTCTCTCTAACCTCCGTCAACAAAAGGCATGAAATCAGTGCCCTCCTTCTCTGCCGCTTTGGCCCCAGAGAATGTCACTCCTTTTGGGCCTTTTGTCCTTTGCACAGCTCGGGGAAACACAACAAGTCCACTCTCGCTGCTCTCTGGCTATTCTTTAACATGTTGCTGCTACACTTTCACTTAGACTCTCAATAATGAATGCGCCATAAAACATGCAGAAGACACAGAAATTGCATATCTTTAGAGAGGTAGAATTCAGCTTTCCGTCACTCTTTCTCAGCTCTGGAGTGCGACGACCTGTAAGCCTGAGTGTGAAGGCATGTCATATATGTGGGACATGTGTTTCAGGGAGCAAGATCTCTGCTTCTCCTGTGGCCAGCTAACACGCTTAGGAAAGGGCAGACCCTCTCTTGGCCCGGGCAAATATTGGGTGGGGGCGCAGTCAACAGTGGCTCATAAAAGGATTAGCCCACCTCACAAAGACAGTGGGCTGCTTCTAAGCCTGACTAGACCCACAAAGAGGGTGACATTTGTCTGTCTCGGTGGCAGGAGGGGGTGTGTCACAACTGTCCAGGCTGGGGAAAGAGGAGGAGGAAGAGGTGACACTGGTGGGCCCACAATGACAGAAGGGGTGGATGAGGTGAAAACACAAGGCTGACCCTCTTTATTTGTAACGGCCTCTTCTTTCACAGAGCACCTCTGCTCCTCTCCAATGGGCCGCTTTGGTGTTTATTTACTTCACGGTTTCCCTCCATTCACGAACGAACTGCTGATGGCTCCATTGGCCAGACCCTTTCAGGCGTCTGATAGTGCCATCCACCTTCTCCCGGATCAATGAACGCTCCAAAAGACAGATTAGATTTCCTTTTAAATGATTCCATCTTTCTCAGATTTTTTTTTCACTCTTCCAAATGGCTGTCGAACAACACATTACGAGCAAAAGAGAGTGGTTATATGCAACGTGATAAGATGGGAAACAAAGTTTACTTGGATTATTTTAAAAGCTTCCTTGCAACCTGCTGATATCTATTTGTAAGACACTGAGTGCGAGAGAAAATGTGTTGTTTTACATCACAGGTTATTTGAGAAACTCTTTTCCTGTAAGCTCCATTTTGGAAGGGGGGGGGGGGGTTAACTTGTTAAAGGCTGTATATTAATTCACACTCTCATCCGTCCATAAAGAAGATAGGCCAGGGTTGATTATGGTTGATGACATCCACCTGACTGTGCAAGAAGTCTGACACGACGAGCCCTACTGGATACAGTCACAGCGAAATATTAGCTCATGCATTCCATTTGCACTTTGTAGCGGCAAACAGGTTGGACAAGTATGGTGACATAAGCAAGCATGATTACTTTGTTTAATCCCTAATTTCGCTGTTTAGAAGAGAGGCCCTGAGCTCCAAAACTATAGCACTGGCCCATCACTTGCATTTCAAACATCTTATTGTTGGCCCCTCAGGAGCTAACTTCTTGTGATTGGTGAGGAAATGAGCAACGTTACTTACACTCACTTAGACCACAGCTCAATTATTTATAGAACAGCTTTGTCTTTAAATCTCTACATTAGAAACTCAGGACCTGCGGTCCTCTAAATGCCTTTAAATTCCCAACAACCTTTCTGAAATCCTTTCATTTAATTAAATCAAAAGGATGTAATTTATTGATATTTCTCATCATTTTTCTCCTTGTTAAATAGTGAATCAGCAAAAATAATTCAAAGGTACAAAACTGTAAAATAAATAAATAAATAAAAAAAACAGACTTGTGCATAAAAATGTATTTTAAAAATCGAATTAATCAGCTGACTGATGTTCCTTATGAATATGCATTGGGAGGTGAGCTGGGGCTCATAAGAAATATAATTGATTAGACAGGAATGGAGCATGGGGTAGAGCAGCTCCAAGAGGCTCTGAGCCTTTTCTCTGGGCTCAGATGCTGTATAGCCAAACGCGGCAGATATGTAAAAAGTTATTATCACCGAGGATCTAAATGCAGCCGTGTGTTTGTGCGCGCTCGCATTATTAAAACACTTAATAGTTTTGATCTACTTTTTATTCAAATTACAAAAGATTTTTTTCAGCAAATAACAGTATTTTTTTTCAAAGGTTTGATAGAGATAAAGTAAAAGCAACAAAAAATAAAAGAACTAATTTGCATTACTGAAATAGTCATGTCTGAGGTTTTTTTTTTTGAAGACTTGAAAAGTTTTTTTTTTTTTTTAAATTAATATCATAGAATGTTGAAGACAAAATCTGACTGCGTGTCATAATTTTTGCGTGCATATTTATTTATTTATTCATACTGAACATTATTTTTGGGGATTTTAGTGGATTGAAGGCGTTTTTTAATAAGAGGTTCCGTAAGTTACACACGCATAAAACATCTGTGTGTGAAATAACTTACAATTGTCATGTTCCACCCGCTGTAGGCTACTTTATCATAGTATACCTGCTAAATTGACATATAAAAATAAAATGGACGATTGTCACTGTGCACTGAGTCGTAATTTTTTGGCTAAAATGACGTGTTTTTTAATATAAATAATTTTGTTTTCCACAGAATAAAAGTAGAAAAAAATATTGCAATTTTGACGTGGTGCTATCTTCTCATTTATCGGGGAAGGAAACGTTGCTTATTTGATCTACACTGAAAAATCATTACGGCAAAAATATTACCTTGGAACTGTATCTAGTAATGTGTAAACAACACACTAACAACACAACCCACAATTCAGTCTCTCTCTCTCTCTCTCCCTGTCTCTCTCTCTCTCTCTATCTTTCTCTCTCTCTCTGTGCATGTGTGTGTACGTGTGTTTGCTTGTGTGTGTGTGTGTGTGTGTGTGTGTGTGTGTGTGTGTGTGTGTGTGTGCGGGGACACCGGTGAGTGTCTGTAGAGGGAGCTCCAACACCAAGTTTACATAAACTTCCTCTGATAAGAGCTCCCACATGCATATGATCCCATCGCCAGCAAAATAAATGACGTTATTATTAGTTATTCAGCGACGATATATTACAATTATAGCAAAGAGCAGGAGGATGCATGATGCATGCGCGGAGCAAAAGCATTACAAATTGAGCATGATGAGATCTGGGAGTTGCACTGCGGAGCATAAATCCATCTTTTTAGATCAGCTGAGCGAGGAGTAACGACCATCTAAAAGCCATTTATTACCTTAAAGTCTCTTTATAGACCATACAATTTCCGACGAAAATTAATGAAAGAATGATTCATTTTAATACGACCGCTTCGCCTGCGTGAGGATAATCCCACAACATTAATATCCAAATGTATGCCGTGGTTACTGCTTAATTAGCCCTAAGTCCCTCCACTACAAAAGTGTGATAAATCCCCCTTCGAATATTTACTTATCACTTCCAAGGATGAAGAGTTCGCCTCAGGCCATCTACTAACGCATCCAAAAAAACAGAAAAAACCCCACAAAAAACAAAAAAACCACACAAGAGCAACCACCATCTGAATCCAACCCGTCAAAACAGCACCAAAGCAGCCTTTTCTTAAAGTTGCAGCAGTTCATTTATTAGCCAAAATATAGACTTTCTTGTACAATTTGGTTCACAAGTATGTACATATTCTTCACTTTATATACAAAACATTTGAACATCAAAACCTCACAGAAATTACAAAAGAAAAAAAAAACTCACAGACTACAGGTTCATACATTATTACATTAGCAGTTTTACACAGGACATGCTTACAATGTAAGTATACAGAGATGTAGTATTCTTATTTTACATTCCATATTCAAATTAAATGGAAAAACAAAAGGGAAAAAAAGGGGTTGATGGATGAAACGGAAGAGGAGAGAGTCAAAAGAACCATTGCTTCTATGGTTCTGAGGCCTAAAATACACAGGATAAAACACAATCTGATTAAAATAATCTAAAAATAGGCTTGCGAAGAGCTAAAACACAAAAGTGACGCAAAAGTGACAATTACCTTTCTGTTAAAAAAAACAGCTTGTGGTGAATTTGCATTGAGCTCATTTGCATGACCAAACAAGTAAAGCGTAACACAGGCCTTAGACGAAATAAGCGCGCACGCAGGGATGAAAAAGACGCGAGAATAAAAGCTAATTTGGATAAATACGGCGTTTAAAAGGAAAAATGTGATATGGCATCAGAAAGAAAACTCCCAGATGTCCTTTTCTGACAGCTTCGCTATCTTTGAACTGCGTGGAAATTTCTAACAACCCCCCCCCCCCCTCTCTCTCTCTGCATTCAAGGCACATAGAACTCTCTGAAACTGGCAATTAAAACGAAGACGCGCAGGCTGCGTGTTGGGGGAAAAAAATAAAGAGAGGTGTTGGCTTAATGAGCTGATAGATTTAAGTGTACCTCTGAACACCGGGGGCCTCGGCTGTTACGCGCGGGCTGAATGAAGGAAGGGAAGGACAGCTCAGTATTTTTCACTTTATCGCGTTCTGACGAGGTTTTCATTATCCTCACATCACACACACACTTTCTTGAGAGCTAAAACACTTTTCATCTGTGTGGCCTCAAAATAAAATCCAGAAGGGAAGAGAACTAGAAATGCGTAAAATGGTGACGGGGCGCTGAACTAGTGTCTTTGTTTCTGGTGGGGGTGGGGGGGTGGGGGGATTTCATGCGCGTCTCAGTGTCGGGGACATGTACCTGTGACTGCAGTCTCTGAACTGGGACTCTTGTCCTCCGTGTGCCTGCTGCTGTAGAGAGCCAGGCCGGTGGCTGTGGCCTGGTTCGCCAGTCCCAGGTAATGATTCGAGTTAAGTAAAGCCAGCTGATGCGCCGAGAAGGCTCGGTTGGTCCAGTTCTGGATTTTCCCAACGGGACAAGAAGAGATGAGTCTGTGCGGGCCGATGATGGTCTGCGCGGCCGGTCCTGCGGGGCTACTGTTTATTTGCGGCGACTTCCGCGGATTGTCAGGGGCCGTGGCTGTCTCTGCCAAAGACCAGATCTTTGGCTTCTGGGCCGGGGCAGGGTTGTTTTCTGAGGGAGGCGAGCCGGCGGACACCGCGTTCAGTTTGAGCTGTTCTCCGTTCGGTTGGGGAGCTTTGGTGTCCAAAGACGCGTGATGGTGGTGGTGGCTGTGGAAGTGCTCGCCTCCTCTCTCCACCTCTTTGCCCTCTTTCCCCACTGCTTTTAGAAACCTCTGGTCGGGCCCTTGTAAATCCTCATAGCCGTCAGAAATCTCAGAGTCACTCCTCCCGTCTAGTTTAATGTCTGAATGCAGATCGTCCTGGTCGTCCAAGTCGTCCTTGCTCTCAATGTTTTCCGTGTCGATGTTCTCCAAGTCGATCTCCTCCTCGTCCTCCCTTTTGTCCCCCTCCTCCCCCTCGTGATCACTCGAGTAAACATTTCCCTCTTCGTCGGTGCGGTTCCGGGGGGTCCAGGTCATCTTGTTCTCCTTCTTTAACCTCCTACGGGCGTTGGCGAACCAGGTGGACACCTGGGTGAGGGTCATCTTGGTGATGATGGCCAGCATGATCTTCTCGCCCTTGGTTGGATACGGGTTCTTGCGGTGCTCACTGAGCCAGGCCTTCAAAGTGCTGGTGCTCTCCCTGGTGGCATTTTTGGGTCTGGACGGGTCACCAAACTGATACTGGCCATATGGGTAAAAAGCAGGGTGATGGTGGGCAAACCCTGGGTGCTGGACACCAGGACTGTCTTTCAGTTCATACTGAGCTCCCTGAAAATACAGAAAAAAACGAGAGTTTTGACTATAATGCAATATACTTAATTAAAACTATTGATGATATAATAACACTTCAAGACACGAAGTAATAAAAAAATAAAATGAAAATTAACGAAATAACACGTCACTAAGAATTTCGTCAAAGCCAGTGTTAAACAAGTTTAGAAAACACATTAATTGAAGTCAAAATATTTCACTTTCACACCAGCGAAGTAAAATCACATTGCGTTATTGTTTATCCTGCAGTTTCGGTAGCAGAAATTACATGTTAACAACAAACCCAAACATTTTGTTAATATGTTTCACTTTAACCACTTTAAACTGACCCTATTTGTTTTTGAATGGCAAAGTTCATCGCGGCGCTCTGAAAGTTCAATTACAGACAGGCCTGCAGTGTTTGTTTATATTTCTAGGAGTACAATTCAAAAGTTATGAGCTCGGTTAAAAAGAGAAGGCTGACTCACCAGTTGATTGAAAATGGATATATCGTTAGAATAAGGGAGGAACGCTCCATAGCCTTGCGCTGCTGCTGCGAAGGGGGATCCATACATCGTGGAGAGGACGTTGGAGAGCGCGCCGGACGGACTGAGCTCCGTCCCGGACCGAGCGTTACCGGCGATCCCCTGGCGCTCCGGCGGGTATATCGGTCGGATGTACTGATATCCCAGCTGGGGGAAAGACATGGCGGTAGGAAAAAAGAGAGGAAAAAGTCTGCCGCGTTCACACAAAGCAAAGGAATTGCTTGGATATCCACTTTTACAGTGTGAGCATGTGAGCGACAAAAGGTGCAGGCAGGCGGACTGGGTATGTCCCCGGGAACAGCCACTGTAAACGATCCGGGTGCGCCACTTATTTCTCCCTCTTCTTCTTCGTCTCTTTCCACCCTCACTTCCCTATTGATCTGGATGGACTAAGGTCAGGTCCTTACAGATTGCTTTAGATTATTGGGACTCCCTTGCTCAGATTGACATTTCTAGTCGTTTAGAAGCCCCTCCTATTTCTCAA
>BJFM01001208.1:81461-100120 GCA_016586285.1 Arothron firmamentum | reverse complement strand
CACACACACACACACACACACACACACACACACACACACACACACACACACACACGCAGAGGCGTCCCTTGGTGTTCACTCTTACAGAGGGCACATGTTACTGAGTAAATTACCACGGTGATTGCAAACAGCGTTGTTATGAGGGAGTCTAGCTTGGTTGTTATATTTGAAGTCTGTGCTTTGTATACTGCTGTGCTATTAGGACAGATTGAGGATGTTTGCGCCTGGTGTCTGCACTCCGCCCATCTGTGGTACACAAACACACACATACTACGCACACACACACACACACACAAACATACACCTGTGCAGTCACATGCTCAGTTGTAGTTTTTAGTATTAATGGAGTTTTTTGTGCTTTTATTGTAATAAAAAAAAACAACAACAAAAAACAAAAGACCATGGGAGATGCTTCAGAGTGTTTGTCAGTATCACAGTTTTGTCAGTGTCAGGGTAAATGCTGATGAACAGCAGGGGAGGGAGACTGAAGCACACGAAAGAGCGTTACACACTGTGAAAAATATAGGTTCTGCACCAGCGCAGCAGTCATCAAAGAGACGCTGATTGTGGATGCAGATGTGAACATGAAGTGCGGCAAAGTTGTTTTACATTTTCAGCAGCCGTAGCATGATAACAAGGTTATCAGATAATGATAGTGTCCAACAGATGCGTGTCTGTAAGATAAAACGCCGGCGCTTTGAGTTTGTCATTTATCAATGAAACCCATTTGAAGCAGGAATAGGGGTCTCACTAATTTGGCAGACTTCAAGGACTCCGCGGGCCTGCTCAGGCAGCATCCTCTAGCATGCCCTGCAGGAACCAGGCAGGGGGAGGACAGGAGTTTCACTTCAGGAGTTCATGAGCAGTATATAGCTTCTCTATAGATTTTTCTCCAAAAAGATAAAAAAAAAAAAGGCTTTTAAACTTAAACACTTGAATTTGTACACGTTGCACACCTTCCTTTATCATTGTTGTAACTGTAAACAATGATGTCATCCATTCTGTTAAAGAAGGACGCTAATAAAGGTTGTAGTGTTAGTAAAATCTAAGGTCCTAAAGAGTTTACTGAAAGCACTGCCATGCCAGTTCGTGAGATTTGTTGTAGGTGCAAACAGTCAGGGCAGTCAGACAAAGAGGGGGAAATTGGGAATAATGATAATGACAATCGTCCTGGTTTTGAGCCCCCATTACCCTGTAATGCGGATGAAAAATGAAAAAAAGGGTTTATCGTCATGAGTGTTGCCTTTTCGTAATTGCAGGAATCATTCTTTCCTGGCCTCCTGTTCTTTGGATGGGAGTAATCACATTTTTTCCACAACACCTGCGCATCGGTTGCCCTGACCTGCCACCTAAATGAGTACAATTAATGACAATTACCCTCCAGGTGTCACAGCATAGATGGGAACTGATGGAGGCCTGTCTTGAGGGAACACATACTTGTCCTCCAAGTAAATATGTTAGGATAACAGCTGGAAAACAGTGGGGCAGGAGGTGGTCACGTGGGGGGAGGGCTTCTGCGGCACGTGAACAAACTAAAAAATGAAGAATCGGGAACAAGCTCTCTGCTCTGATATGTGATAGATGGGAACAGATCTAGGCACTCGTCACTATAAGCATATATTCAAATAAAGTTTTAGTTTTGATCAATGTTGGAAATAACATTTAACTTTCGTTTAGGTCTTGGAACACAGAGACACAACTGAAAGTGTCAGACGGAACAATTAAGAAAGGACATCAGGTTTAATGCTTAAGTAATTGAAAATAGTAAAAAACAAAAAACAAACAAACAAAAAAAACCCTCTTGCTTCAATTCTTGGAAAAGAATTGTTGCATTTCCACACTGCTTTAGCTTTAACCTGTCATATGTGGATGAGCTGTGCACCGAGTTTACCTCATTTTGTAATTGTGTCCACTCTTAACTACTTAGCTTAAATCTCTAATTTTATTTCATGGGTTTAATTTGAAAATATAAAAGTCGTTCTCGTGCTTCTTTACAAATGTGGGGAAACCTGACGATGACACTAAAGTTAGTTTAAATTGGACTCTTGTTATTTTACCAGAGTCTTTTTTTCTTCTCCACTGCACATATTTGCATTCACATATCCAGCAATTGTTTCTCGATGCTGAGTTGAGTTTAATTAATATTAATAAGTAAGCAAAACAGTATTGTGTTGAACCTGGAATAAAAATAGAGAAAGTAGGAATCTCTGAAAACTCTGATAAAGTGTGGACCTGGTACTTTTATGTAACACTGCTATATAAGCTCAAGCTTTCAGCCAATTTCCCTTCATGATGAGAGATTTCTCAGGTGCAGGATTCAACTTTAACCCCCCCCTCCTCCTGTGGGTTCGCCGTCCTTTCCCTGTGAACCTGCATTAGCATAAAGGCATTAAAATGTGAATAGGAATTAATTTGGACTTTCCCCTCCATAGGAATTAATGGAAGTTTGTTCTGCTGGTACCCCTCAGACAGCTTGGCGCTCCTCCACAGTCCATAAATATTAATATTAATACAGCATCATATTTAAAGGTAGCGCTTGGCTGAAGCCATATACAGAATATTATTAGAGATCACGATACGTTTCTCATGAGAAGTACAGCTGAGTGAATGCATTGCCTTGCCGTTGTGATCTGTAAAATCCAATCTTCATACAGCACAAAAAGTTATTTTCAGAGAGAGGAAAGATTAGCGGGGCCAATTGACTGGCATCTAAAGCCATTAGGCACGTGGGGATTTTTCTTTTTTTACACTAACTTGAGAGAGAAGAGCCCACGTCGTCTGCTCTATCGGGGTACCGATTCACATCACACCATTGTGGCGCTATTATCATGCCCGAGTAGATCATCATAGCAGATAACTATTATCACCTTCTCCCATGCTGCAGTCTACTCACCCACATAATACAGGCCACAAGAGTTTTAGACACCATTGCGCTCGCTTTTTGCCCCCCTCTAAATAAGATTTTGTCTCTTTCCTATATGTACTTCTGTCATACTTCTTCAGTGGTTGTGAGGTGATTGCAAAGTTTGGACATCTGCAACTTAACTCATATAATACTTATTTTTTATTAAATACAGTAACATGTCATTCCAGCCCCTTTGTTCAGTTCTTTCCGCATTTCTTCACGTTGCATCACTTTGTCAACAGTATTATTTTGGTCCGATCTTTGCCAGGCTTGTCCTCTCCCCTGTCTGCCTGCTAGACAGGTTATTGAGGGCAAGGTGAGACACGTTACCGAAGAGAGACTGGTACTGTCTTCAAAGTCCCAGTGTGTGGGTGAAAGCTGCAGTCCGGCTCAGTCAAAACCGCCTGCCTTTAATCTACGCTCTGTAATATTCCGCACGCTCACGCTTATTCAGTACACTCTCACTTTATTCTTGCAGGAAGAAGGGTGCAAGGCTTAGGGTGTTTAATGTAACAGAAAATAACAGCACGGCATAATAGACCAATCTTTTGCCGGGGTTGAAGTGGGCACAGTCAGTTTGACGTTTGGTCAATACGATTTACGGTTTACTCTTAAACGGAAAACTGATCACATGGGGATAATTCTAAAGAGTGCAAAAAGGTGTGCACTTCATCATTTCTTTACAACTTTTAAAAAAAATGGTCCGTTTAAGTTTAACAACGGTGTGTTAAAAATCCATTAGTCGCTGGCTATAATGTACGCAAATTAATAATTGCTCTGAAGAAAAGGATTTCTTAATCTGAACCAACAGCCTATGACGTGGAGACGTTCATGTTGTGGTGAAGTCTGCGAGCTGGGGTGACTGTTGTGCATCAGGTCATTCCTGTACCGGGCTGGTTCAGGTTGGCCCGCTCCCCTCTGAGAGCCCTCTCATCAAGCCAGCCGCTCCTCTGCCGCCCTCCTCACCACAATCCCCATAAACTCTCATAATTGCCACATTAAACTTGAGTTTATTATTTTTCTCCAGGTGCAGGTGTGCAGATGATATGAGCCCCAGGTTGCATTTACATACAAATTGAAGGTTTTTATTAATCAGGCAGGCAGCAGGAATCAAACGGCAACACTCCATCAACCCTTTAAATACATTTGGTGACATTTTTACCCGGCATTAGCATGATAGGGCAAGCGAAGTATAATGTACCAATGATTGCTTTTCCATTGAAAGCACAAACGGTTTCATTTTTCCTGTCATCTCAAATAAGTGTTAAAGAGGGTTTGGAGGCTATTGTGCTAGTGCCGTATGCTGGGGACTTGGGACCGCTGATGGCCATATTAAATAACCATTAGCGCCTGAGCTTAGATCATTGTGGCATCCGCCTTTTCTGAATTTATCCCTGATTTGAAATGAAGGCAAGCTGTGCCAGCTTTCATAAAGTGCTCCAGCCCTCTCCATTTTTCCTCAAACTAAATGCATTACAACGGTAATTTTGTGACTGTTAAGATAACTAGCGTTAACAAGCACTTAATTAAAATGTACAATAAATAGCCGTCTGCAGCCTTATCTTCCCTCCAGAGCGACGCTGGTAGGAGGCTCCAAAGCTCAGGCCGGCTGTTCCCCAGCTCGTTTGCAGATTAATTGCTTTTCTGTCTGGCGAAGCCTGCCTCTTCTGCAGCCAGATCGTAAATAGCCAGATAGGGAGTTTATCAATCAGACGCTCTCTACCTCACTCATCTCCCCCACACAGGCCTGTTTGTCTGTTTGCATGCATCTCCTATAAGACCGGCTCTCCATAAAAGAACTTACGGAAGCTTCAGGAACTGTTGAGTGTTAACCGGTTTTTGTGTACCGGTACATAAAATTAATCATTTTTATTTTACAGAATGAAATATCCGTCTATGTACCAAATAGGACTTTGTTAATACAGGATGTCCGTATTTGTAACCTTCGCTATTATTTATGTCTGCCAGCAAGCTTATGTCTACTCTGAGAACGTCCAAATGGGCCTTAAGCAAATAGCGGAGGTTAATCAAACACAAGCTGCACATAAAAGTTGCCAAGGGGTTGTGCGAGACAGGACAGAAGCGAACAGAGAGTATTTACAGTAATAAAACTTAACAGCGGTCAGCCCCTTGGGATCGCATTACTCTTCAGACATGTGTCTGCAGCTCTCTGCGCATTGCTTTATGGACTTGGTCCCTTCAGTAAGCAACCTGCAAATCCCCTTGTTTTTTAAAAGGAAGAAAAGAAAACACGTAAAAGCAAACTTGCCTGCGGGTAGCCCGCTGAACCCCCCTCCCACACTGCGAGCTCCCTCTCCTCTGCTGGTTTTCCACCCTTAACCCCTACATGATAAATCTGCCTACAGGAGCTGCAAGGAGGAAGATCCCCAGGCTGGAAGAACCCCATGTGTCCCCATAACACATCCTGTTTGTGTATTCAGAGCTTCAACCAGTGATCTTTACACTCATAATTCAACACTCGCTACCGTGCTATTTTTGTATCTGTAAATTTTAGCGCAATCAGTGCTAAGCAGTTAAAATAAAACCTCCATAAGCACAGGAAGGGCAGCCTTAGTACAGTTCAAGATGTAGCAATGATGTAAAGCTTTTCTAGCTCCATTTGCTGCTTTTGTATAATCAGAGTTGGATTTGTCCCACATTAACGCTCACACCAGCCTACTGTAAATTACTAAGTGTGCTCTTTGCTCTGTAACTTGAGACTATTGAATAAACAGCAATTTTCCGGTCAGGTTTAAACAAACATTTCCATGGACATGTGACATTGATTTCCCACAATAGGAAGGATAGCCACTGTGTTTCCACACTTCTCCCCAAACTTGATGGATTGGAGGAAATTGAAAATGATGATTGTGGAGCGGCTGAACCTCTGTTTTGACAGTGTAACACCCTGTCAGGGGCCTGTGGGGCGGGAGTTTCAGGTCTGCCAGTGTCCCAATTAGGCTAACAGTTGAATTAGCAGCTACACAAATGTCCTCACTGTATCTCAGTGGTGCCTTGTCAGGGTAGAACGTGAATATTCACGGTGGTCTGCAGGCATGCATGAAGGTCAGGAAGGCAAGGCACTCTGGGAGAGCAGCCATTTGACAGTGATGGCACAGTTACCAGAGCTGCTTTAGCCACCGTGATTTATAACGTGAGAACATGGTAAACGTAGCTCCCAGTGAGTGAAGGGTCGGATGGGGGCGAGCAGCAGGGAAGGTATATGGATCAGTCAGTTCTGGCCTGTGTGATGGACCAGTCCTAACAACAGAAATAAAGAAGGACAACAAGGAAGCCGATAACAGCAAGAGCAGGCTGTCCTGTGCCCTCCACCTTGCTGGTCATAAATCAGCTCGGACTGGCCTCTCTGCCGTCAGGCCCACGCTCCTGTCAACTTACAACTGTCCTGGCCCGATATCAGAAAGTTATTGTTACATTCTGATATCGGGTCAGGACAGTTGTAAGTTGACAGGATATCAGAAAGTTATTGTTACATTCTAGACACATTCTATAACTGTGAGTGCAATTTTCTTAGTGCAGCAAAAAAGAAATAAAACTAATAGCAGGTAATTATTTATGATCTGCTCCNNNNCCCCCCCCCCCCCCCCCCCCCCATTGCTGCTTATCAACCACTCTGTTGTGACAGCATCAGCAAATACAATCAATGTAAATATCAACATTGGCCTAAGTGGGTCAACAGAGGAAGATAACACATCCATCATGGAGCTGTGGCAACCATGACAGTGGAAAGGAAACAAAAGGCTATTGCAATATGATGTTACTTTTTCTGTTGTGATGATTCAAAACTGAGGGGAGGAAATGAAGTTAAGACAGGATGTTGCAGTTAAATATGCAACTATAGTATATTCGCAGACATGAGTCACCCGTCACTATGCATGATTTGTGTGGTCAGTCCCTTGTATGAATCCCCCGTGGGCTCTAGCTCCAGTAATTTCAAAACAGTGTATGTTTTCCATAAATAATTTCCTGCCCATTGTGGCAGAAGAAATATGCCTGATCCACCTCAAGGGGCTGTGGATGTATCTGGTGCTCGCTTTTGGGGTCAGAGTTTTGACAGCTAGAGCCCATATGTTGTCATTGAAAGATTCAAATTCATTGTGATTGCAGGTCCATATGTCAAGGAGGAGAATATCGAAAAGGTTGGCACACCAGAACCAGGAAGAATTCTTTTAGAGTACTTAGTGATTGACGACCCCAGAAAATACAGATAAATAAAAACAAGAATTGTTCCTGAGGTTTAACTGATCCTCATACTACACAACACACCTCATCATGTGTCTCCTTGTGTTTTGCTGTCTTTGACTAGCATCATCTGTGCGTTAGGGATTAGTAGAAAAAGAGCAAGACCGAAATATTTTGTACTTGTGCTGCCAGTTTTCCATTAACATCTTTTTTGGATCTTTGAGTCTGTCATGTCCTAGGCCAACTGGGAATTGGCCCGATATTATTAAGATGAAAGTAGGTGTAGACAAGTCAGACATAATCAATAAATCAACTCCTCTCCAGCGTATGCTGGACAAAGAATAGTCCCATTAATTGGTCTGGCTGGGCCTCTGTGGAATGGTACCTATACCCATAGCTGGGGAGAATTGTGCCTGTAAACATGACCAGTATTGGGGAAATCCTGTTGGCTTTGACGACTGTGACTTTCCCATTGACTCATAGTTCCGCCCTCATTAGAACAACTCAACTCTCTTAGCTGGAGCAATAAATCTTGATAGGCTATTATCTGTAACAGATAACTAAAGTGTGTGTATAAATAGAGCTTATATTTATTTGACCCTCTAGATTTTATGAGATTTGGGATCCATTGCACACCTAGAAAGAAGTCTAGTCTGGATTAGACATAAATAAGTTTTACAGTTTTACAAAGACCAAAATATGCTCACTGTAATAACAGTAGACACTGATCAGTCATGGTCCAAGCCAAGTGCTTGTCAGATAGTCAAACACGTTAAATCCCTAACACCCTTATGACGTTGGATTTCTGACATCTTTGCTCTGCGCAGCCAAATAAAATACAATGAAAATGTTCCAGGAAGGATTGTCCAGAAGTGATTGCTGTTATTCCCAATTCTGAATAATTTATCAAGTCTTACTTCACATTGTAATGGCAACCTGTCTAGCTGGGCTTTGGTTGAGGTCCTTGAAGCCATTATAAATCAAATTCCCTTCCAGTGTGGTTAGACAACACATTTTAGAAACCTATTATGTTTTTTTTTTTTTTTTAATCTTTTACTTTCAAATCCACATCCATACCAGCAAACTGCAAGGACCATGCTGTTCAGCCCATCGAAACATCTATGCAGATGATGTCATTTAAACCATGCAAGAAACACGTCACAGTTGAAGCAATTGAGGATTCAGTGTTTACTTCTTTGTGGATGTGAATGCCCTGAAAGACCAGGGTCATCAACTGCCAGCACGGGATTAGCCCACCCTTATCTGTGGATGGTGGAGGGCTATATCTCTGCTGCTGTCATGAGGTGATTTCGTGTGGCCATTTTGTTATATTGTCACCTATGACTGATCGAGTTGTTGATTGGACATTTTGCTGGCAGCTCCAAGAGGGAAGGCAGGAATTGATGAGGTTTAATTGGTCTGTCTCCTGTCAGCTGTCATTAGTCCCTCATCTAACACTATCTGATACTGTCTATTGAGTCTATTGCACCTCCCAGGGAGAGAAAAGAAAGACATAGATAGAGAGGAAGTCTATATTACAGGAAGAAAGAAGAAGTTACAAATAATTTAAAAAAAAGATTATTTTATGCAAAATGTGTGTGTTTTCCTCAACATACACATCTGATGTGATAATTAAATTTCTTTATGTTGGCTCAAAACAATGCAACAATTCTTGTGACTTTTAGATACAGGTGAATAAATGACCTGGAATTTAATTAATCTTATTTTGATTGTAGGAACTAAATTTTAAGGCCAGAATTTGCTATAAAACAGTTATAGTTCTGACCAACTTGCTTTAAAATGTGTTAAAGAAATAAAGATGGATAAAAACATGTTTATTGAAAAGCTTAGAAGACAAAATTAATAGTTGTTATCATTAGATTATTAGGACAATTGTTGCATAACTAACAGTGTACCAAACTGATTGGTAACAATGGCATTATTTCTTTTGGCAAACTAGCACATATAGATAGCCTTTCCTTCCATCATGCTTTGCTCTGTGAGTGACAGCTGTTAAGATGCTTTCGACATGGTAGTGAGAATTGGTGTGGACGTGACGGCGAACTGTGGTATTCTGCGCTGCTGCTGGCTGATAGCTCTCTGAAGGCTTGGGTGTCACTGCGGTGACGGCCTAAGAGCCATTAATTTTAGCCTCTGGAGTGACTGTCGTAACAAGATCCCACAACCCCCTTCCTCACAGTGAAGCACCTAAATATACATTTATTTTCAGAGGGAGTCCCCCACGTCGGGATATGATGGATGCCACTAATAAGATAGCGTGCCAATGAATGTCCACAGTCAGGGCCCCATCACATTGGTCGAGTGGCTGGTGTAAATCTCTGTAAGGGCGATTTGTTGGGCTCTTGTCTTCAGTAAGGATCTCAGAGATATGATACCTTGTGCTGTTGCTGCCCATGTGGGTCTATCTTAAGACTCCACATGGAGGTCTGGCATTCAACTAAGTCTCCATGGGTTTAGGGGCAGGCAGCAGGAGTGCTGCCTGTGGCCTACAGTTACCTAGAGAAACACTCACCACGTGTGTCCTCGTCTATTCTTGCCTCTGGACGGTGTATACCCTTGTACATATCTAGATAAGCACTCCCCTCTGTTTGGCTTTGACATTGCTGTTGAAATTACACAGACACACAGACACAGACGCAGACACACACACACACACACACACACACACACACACACACACACACACACACACACACA
Organism: Arothron firmamentum; assembly: GCA_016586285.1. Classification (NCBI taxonomy): domain Eukaryota; kingdom Metazoa; phylum Chordata; class Actinopteri; order Tetraodontiformes; family Tetraodontidae; genus Arothron; species Arothron firmamentum. The sequence continues at coordinate 90,294 of BJFM01001208.1, read as the reverse complement.
CACACACACACACACACACACAGAGAATACAATAGACCTAAAAACAGTATCTGTTACCAGGACAAATCTGATATTTGTGTGTGATATGTTTCCATGTGTAAACATGCCTATTATTGTAACTAGTAACGTAATATGATCCATAATGTATTCTCCTCCTTGCCTTTTTGATTTTTGAAATGCTTTGAGAGGTTGTTTTTTTTTTTTGTTTGTTTGTTTTTTTTCACCCATGGTGTTCCTGGTACCAGCTGGGTAGGGAAAAAAGTAGAGCCTACTGCTCACAGTTTTCATGGAGTTAGATCCTGGGGCATGACAGATGGTTGAGGGGCAAGACTGGACTTCCTGGTGAAGCTATTTTTGACATGTGGGGAGAAGAGGAAAGTGAAAGAACTTGCACATGACCTTCCTTCATATTTCACTCTCCATCATCAAAATAATGACTTGGAAACCTGTACACATAACAGCCTGATTGCCATATCACCTTTTGATAGTTAAGGTATGACATAATTGTACCTGAAGCCTTTCTGTCTTCACTTTCAGACCCTACACCAAAGGACATGCAGACTTTATGCAGGTGGATTTGCTATTACAGGCAAAAATGTTGCTATAACCATAACACATTTACCTATGTAACCTTTGTGAAAGAGTTGCACCACCGGGATGGATAGATGCACATGTCTTTGTAGTATGGAAAACCTATTCTGCACATTTACACTTGACCAGAAGAGTCCTTCAAAGTAAATGTAACTTCTGAACAAGTTATCACAAGACCTCAGGAAGTGTTAACTGCAGAACAATCTCAAAGCCATGAAAGGCATACAGTCAAAACCTGACATACAACGTAGCCATGTGACATCACTGAAGCTGAAATGACTAAATTACTAGGATGCTAGGAAAGATACTAGTGTTCTTCTGATGATTTTCCACTATCCCCCCCCAGAGCCTGATTTTATAAACAATACAGAAACAATGTGACAGAATGGCTGCAGGCTGAGGCCCAATTTTCACCTGTTATCCTCTGTAGTTTTACTGTGAGAAGCAGAAATAAAGCCTGAGATGGAAGACAGAATTGAGGGTGAGATGGATGGAGGAGTGGGGGTAAGAGGTGTTGTTTAAGTGAAGAGTGCAGTGTGTCCTGGAGGATCTAATAAGCAGGTTGAAGCCTGATAAGGATAAGCTGTCCCTCTGGCTCTGGGGAGCCTTGTTTCCTCCCCGCTCTTCTCCTCTTCTGCCCTCCCCCTCCCACTTTTCAAGTACTCTTCTGAAAAATGAGAGAAGATGTAATCAAGAAAGACAAACAGATGGAAGTCAAAATGCACAGTAGGTGTATGTGAAATTTGATCAAATAAAATTTAATGAACCTGGGGATGGAGGGGAAAGAGGGCTTGTGTGGGAAACCATGGAAGGACAATCGGAATATGGAATATGGTGAGATAAAGAGAAAGGGGAAAAGGAAGAGAATGAGGGTCTCGGGGATGGAAAGCACAGAGGTCACAGAATGAAAAAAGAAATGAAAATGTAACAAGGGGAGAAAGACAGAAAACAGCAGGACAATGAGTGAAGTACTGATGAAGGGAATGTTGAAGGATGAGCTGAAAGCCAGAAGTGTTAGAAATGAGTTGAATGGGAGCTGCTGGTGTGTCAGACCTTTAGATCCAACCCACTCCCCTGGGGTGTAGGGAAAAAAAAGAGAAAGGAGAGTAGAGACATTGACCTTGCATTATTTATGCTCAACGCCATTGGCTCGGGCACACGCTGCTTCACATTGTGTCTTCGTAGAGCAGCCACAAGGCTGAGGAAGAGGAAACAAAACTAGGAGGGCAGTTTGTTTGTAGTTTGTAGTCTGTGTGAGAGTGAAAGTGCGACAGCGTGTGTGGGCTTTTTTTTGGGGGTGGGGGGTGGGGGTGGGGGGTGGATTCACAGCGTAAGTTATTTAGCCACCAGGAACTTAGGCACAAAACACACCCTACATTTGGCGGACAGGTAAAGTAAACACTATGTAGAAGCACGGAGTTGTGATCCCGGCCTGCAACTGAAGGGTGTTTTTTGAGTTGAATTGAAGGTGATAAGAAACAAGGCACAGGTCAGGATCATGATCTTTGTGGTGTAAAACTAACCCCTCACCCCCCGTGCCCGAACTGGCACAGTTGTTAGTAATTCATGAGTGATGTTACATTTTTGGATGAATTAACTCGCCAATAAGTCCAACAGTCTGAGTTAATTACTACCCGAAGATAATTTCATGAATCATTATTAGAGGTTTTTGATCATATGCCTGTAAGTTGACTGCATTTGTAAATAAATCAGTTCATATAATTTTTTGTATTTTTTTTCACAAGACATGGCAGTGCTGAGGTGCAGGCCTCAGCACTGACTCCTTTTCAGATATCTGTGACGAAAAAAATACTGCTTTGGTCCCATTAAAATCCAGCATGAAACAGATTTCAGCCCCTCCCACTTAACACTTGCCCCTGCTGCCTGTTTATATGATATTGCTGTCAGTTTCAAATTTAATTATATATTACTCAATATACAGAACCCCTACCCTGTCATTACCCTGTCTGGATCCACCCACTCGTCACAGACCCACAGCCACATGCCCTGAAGAGCGACCTGCTTCACGACAACTGGTTGTGACTGTGAATGCTGCCTCTGTGTTTGTGTGTGTGTGTGTGTGCAATTGTGTCCCCCTCATTCTGGTTCTCCCTGTGCCTGGGATGTGGAGATTTGTATGGCGTGTTAGTCACACCCTGTGTTATCAGCATCTCTGTGATGAGCATAAGCATAGCCTGAGGGGACTGGGGTGGGGTAGCGTCACAGATGGTACAGTGTCAGGGTCCCCAAGTGTGGTTTTAAAGGCACTGCTCTTATCCCTCGCCACCCGAATCCTGTCACCTTGCGCTGCCAAGGTGCCATCTTTCTTCACACAGGGTAAAGGCCGAGCTCATCTCACCACGGCGCCAGCAACCCACATCCCAAGTTGTTGTTGTTTTTTCTTTCCTTTTTTTTTTAGCAGCCTCTTGAATTATGGCAATCGATGCTACTTCGCACAGACCCCGACCTAATCCTGTTATCCCTTTCCTTCAACAACTTGGAAGGGACAAGGGGCGGGATCCCAAAAGTCGGCAGCCAAGAGAGCCGTGCAGGGCCTGCCCCTATCGCACCCAAAGCGGGCTTAGCTGTAACACAATAGGTGTGTAATTTCAGGTTTTTGTTAAGCCAAAATCCAATCACATACATGACTGCAAGATCACAGAGAGACACAACAGGAGAAGGAGCCTTGGAGGTGGAGGTGTCTGCGCCTCACACAAACAAGCTCTGCACAAATGGGACACCATTGATCACAACCATTAAATAAGTAACCCGCAGCAAGGAGATTAATGTGACATTTCTAGATGTTCACAGTCTATGGATGTGCTGACAATTCACTCCTCCCTAACTTGGCATCTTTTAATAAAATTGGAAACCATGCAGTTTCTCCTCATTAATCCTTATAAAATCACTTTATTGGAAATCCTTTCGAGGAATGTGAGTGGCACAACTTTGCTTTTCACAATAATACTGCCTTTCTGTAAAAATTAATTAAAGCTATTATGATAATTAGGCCCCCAAATGAAAAACACGGTTGTAATCTTAATATATCCCTTTCAGAAATGCCATATGAAGCTAAAATCCTTCATAGAGAGTCTGGTCTCCTCCTGAGACTGATTCAAGATTTTTTTTTTTTTGATGGTTTGCAGTTTTGTTTATGCCTCTTGTTTGTGCAGATGATAAATGAAAATAAAACATGTGTTTAATATTTGAAATTCTGAGATGAATAATTTATGACTCAGAAGCAGATTAAAAGTCATGCAAGAAAAACAGGAAGTCAGTAATCACATAAATTCCGGATGAGCAAAAATGATTTTTTTTTTTTTAGCTGGTCTAGCCTGTTAGCCTCCCTGTTCTATAGTCTGTGTGTTGGGAGCTATGGAATTAATGTTGTGTATCATGATGTCATTTCACCAAAATACAATCTGAGAGTTTCCCTTTGAAGATGATTTAGAAGAAAAACATATAGTCTAATGTATCGTTTCGGGATGTGTAATGAACACAATACCTTAATAACATGTAATGATCACCCGCGCTTACTCAGAACAGACAGACGCGATCACCACCATCATCCTAATTATTATTCATGTAAGGCAATTAATGTTGCTGGTACCTCTGTTTTGACAAGTTCATTACTATGTGGTTGAGGCAGCAATAGGCAGATTCAGAAGATCATGTGAGAGCTTTATTAATGCTATACACTGCTGCTTGTCATTGGCTCTGCCAATGACAATGTTCCCTTTAACACAGAAAATGGAATGTTTTACTACTAAAACATTCCTTTTTCATCATTCAAGAAAAAATGATTTTTTGGGTATCATTTAAAGCTATTTACATTAAACTGCATAATAGAGAGAAGGGAAAGCTATCAAATGTCTTTATCCATAAGAACAAATAATGTGCACTGGCTACCTAAATCCCCCGTCTAGTCAGTCTTGGCACTGACAGAAGTCGCCAAGTCAAAATAAGGAGTGAAATGAAGGCAATATAAACAACTCAACCAACCTGTTTTCATTTAGACTCCATATTTGTGGCCATTTACACTGATTTTCAGCACATGGTATACACCTGGAACCGGACCTTATTAGAACTAAAACCTGAGTGTTTAAAATATCATTATGTCAAAATGTGCTTTTGAGGCATTTGGGGATTCTCTGGAGCACGGGCAATGCACACTTGAACACATATTAATAGATTTCTTTGGCTGCAGATCTTAAAGTTCAGTCTCAGTTGTTTCTACTCATGCTGACAGATGAAATATGGAGATGGCTTTAAGAAGTAATACGAAAGATGTGATGGTGATGATGTGTATTCAGAAAGAATATATATGTTGGCACCGGCTGAACAGAAAATGTATTATGGAAAGCTTTGCTTTGAAGATGTAATGGGTCATGTGCGCTATTAAGCGATGCAGAAATAGCCGTGATTACCGCACCCTATAGAGACGATCCTCACCCACCAAGCAGAGGAGCGGAAATCTCTCATCATCGAGCAGACACTCTTGATCTGGTGTGGATGGGACAGCTTGACAGCTCTCAGTTCAGTTGCACTGTGTTTAACAGTAAATGATTAGTGCCCTTCTACCGCTGCACACTTTCTTTCTGCTCTTTTCTCTCAACACCAGCAGGTGGTTCAAATACTTTTGTGGTGTCTGCAGCCTGGAAATAAAAAGGTCTAACTCTACCAAATGGTGAGCAACATAAAAAAAAAAAAAATAGAAGGAACCCCCGCCCACTATGGATATTTCCATCCAGAGAAATGAAATATTAAACATGTTCATTATACCCTCAATTTGCAGTTATTTCTCTTTGCACACGGCCATTTTCCCATTTTCCCCGCTCTCTTATTGGCACGGTGCTCAGGGCCTTGAGAGAAATCTCTCTTTTATTATTTAAATCCATGCACAGGGGCTGAGCCAGGCGAATCATCTCACGTCTGCTAGCCCACTCTCTAATTCTGATTGGCAGCTTGATACACACAGAACGGATGGAGAGGGTGATAATGCAAGTGACAAAGGAAAAAAAAATCTCCCCGTTATGTTTTTATTGGTAATGGGAAATGTGGAGTTCAAGCACAATAAATGTACTGTAACCTTAATAATTGGAAGTGGCAACGGCCTGTGTCCCTGAGTGTGTGGGGCTGTCAGAGCAGTGATGTAAATTTCTTTGACGTGTTTTTGTCTGGCTAAAACTTTAATGTCGTGGGTGTGACCAATTGGATGCAAATGTTGTTTTCATCCCTCACCGATGAGATGACCCCTGTCATTTCCCTGGGGAAATCAAGCTTTTGAAAGTATGTGAAAGCTGTATCACACGCGCACACACGCACAAGTGCGTGCAGGAGATCCAGCTAACATATATGGCATACGCAACCACGTATTCGCATGCGACAGGGTCACACACGCAGGAACAGGCACTTTACGTGTGCTGTAAAACGCACCATGCGCGTGAAACATATGCAGATATCCGTCACGACCTCTTGACCAACCCACTGATGCCCGGCTAACGCATTCCGCATGTGACGGTGCCGTGTGGATGCTTGATTATATTGAAAGCACTCTTTCACTGCGAACATAAGGGCGCCTTACATGGAAGGTGGACACAGCATTTCCTCTGTCAGCCCGTCATATCCTTTTACGGGATAAAGAGGCCACAGATCTGCTATAACCATTCCAGGATCCGCTTCTTGAAGACATCCGCGCTCGAACGCAGGCACAGGCCACGTATGGTTTTCTCTGTACACATTGTGCATGTGTGTGTATGTCATGCAGATAATGCTGCATGCAGAGGGCAGATTTAATATAAGTCTGGAATAACGGGCTCTTTTGTACATTGTGAGGCAGCCAGCATCTGAGACCAATAAAATAGTGGCCCTTGGGTCACTGCTTGAAGGATGAAGGAAGAAGATATAATCATACATAGAGGACACAACACCTTTTTTGTGCTTTCTCCGCATATTTGGGTGCGCAGAGTGTGGATCTTTCATAAGTTTAATATTTTCACGGCGTGACCTTTTGTCACTAATAGAGTGGCTCGCCAATAAGCGAATATTGTATCTTTAGGGGGTGCAGCCATATTAGTGCAGCAAATGGCTGTAGGTAGAGGGGGAAGACTAGCCACACGGAAGGCACATGGTGTTAAGGCAGACACAGACAGGAAACACATGTGTGCGCGCATTTATTTGCGTGCGACTGCATATGTCTAAGAGGCATGTGTCTGTGATTTTCTTTTTGGGATATATATCTCATAATGACATTTGGAATGTCTCTGAAAAATGGATTCTAAGGCAGTGAGGTTGACATTCAGAAACCGCAAGCTGGAGCTAAGCCTCAGCATTGCAGTGAACCATATGCTAAACCCATGTCATACCCAACTCTGGAACCTGCAGCAGCAATTGCGTAAAGCCATAAGATAAACATTGCAGAGAAGAGAATTTGAGGGTATTTTGGGATAATTTGTTTGATGAATGGCACTGGTTCCTCTCATTTGTGGGCTCAGTTTTCGTTTTATATACGTGCCATGTTGTCTTAGTGGCGATGATGTCTAATTATCTTCTATTAGGCCCCATGTGCAGATGTGCTTCCAGCTGACAGTTTGCAGGTCGCCGCATCTTTCGAAGCGTTTCATCTCTGCTGATGTTTAGTTGTAACTGCTTCCACCCATGAGTTATAGTGGCAGCGAGATGGGTCGGAGGAGAGTGCAGCTTGTGCTACCAGCACCTGTTGTTAGGAACCCCACCAGTCTGAGGCAAGAACTTTATCCTCTGTCTCCCCAACGATCATTACCGCCAGCTTACTGGGTTATTATAACGCAGCCTTAGCACATTTACACTGACTGCACCATAGCCTTGTGGGTGTTTTCTTCATCTGCTTCTTGATGTTATTTTCCTTCAACCTATTTTATCCCCGAGGTTTGCAGAGACAACTTCGCTTTATTTAGGGCAAGTAATAATTAGAGCAGACGAGCTGTTTGATTTCCAACTTGATAACACCGTCAGAATGTTGTCAGGGAGTGTAAACACGTCCCCACACTTAGTTTGGTTCCTTTCATTTGAATCATTTGTTCTTGTCTCTTTTTGAAAAAGAAGAAAGAAAAGGTTGTTGTGCCTTGTGTGTGTGTGTGTGTGTGTGTGTGTGTGTGTGTGTGTGTGTGTGTGCCGATGTGTGAGGCATCAGTCTCATTTTATCATGTTTTTTATGTGGGTATGTGCATGTTAATGCATGCATGAGCTGTATAGAGGTTAGGTTTTCTATTTTTTTTTTTTTGATCTTAGTAGGGAGATGTGAGTTGCCCTGGGCTGTGACGCTCATTAGGTATGTTCTCCTCTGAATACAAAAGTATTTGTTAAACCACATGACGAGAATACCTCTGTGCTGCAACAGATGTGCTGTAATTAGAGAGGGCTTAAGTTGTCTTAGAGCTGTGTGGAAAGTCATCACCAGCTGATAAGTTTACTAGACTACCCCCCCTCCTCACACACACACACACACACACACAACCGAACACACAGTATATGCAAAGCTAATCAGGCAGACAAATGCCACACTTACCCACAAACACTCATCTGACAAAGGTTTGACAAACAACACATAAACAAATACAAACATACACAATAGCCAACGCACACAGACACACACACACACATACACACACAAACACACTTTGTAGTTAAGGCCGATAAAAGGCAGATTTTGGGGAAAAGAAAAAAATGCTGCATGTGGGTTTGTGTGTTAATAAGACAACTAACAATTGTGAGGCGGGCATGTTGAGAGAGAAATCAAAAGGGTAAATGTGTCCTTGTTCATACTGTAAACTGAGAAGACCCAGGGCAAGATAGTTACTGAAGAAAAACTCATTGCGAGAGCTATAAGTTTTAAATGGAATTGATATTGACCTCAAATGAAAAGTACAATTACTGTTGTTTTCAATGGAGAGTGAATGAACGGTTTTATGGTTGAAGCGATATGTTAACCCGGCATTTGAGTCTTTGGCCCCAAAGATAAAGAGGGCAACTGATCAGGGCTATTATCCATTCAGCAGTGAATCAGGAAGATAATGGCTATCTGTCAGCATGGGGTCTCCATAAAACCATTAACAGCTTTTGTTGTTCCTCTCTGGTCTTCTCAACGCTCTATAGGCAGTTCAAAAAGGCAAACCAGGCAATCTGTGTGCTTCATTACAGCCCTTTTCCTCTGGTGCACGCACACACACACACACACACACACACACACACACACACACACACA
>BJFM01001208.1:50063-62870 GCA_016586285.1 Arothron firmamentum | reverse complement strand
TCCATATTAGGTGAAAAAAAAACTAGCTTACACCACTTGCTGTGTGATTTATAATGCTGTTGTAATCCATTCTCAGTTGACATTTAGAGGACATTGTAAAAGTTGTGTCTTCGGTGTGAATGCGTTTTTATCATCAGTGAGATCCGCCACCTTTTGAAGGCTTTCCTGAACCTGCAGTAAAGACTCTGACCCTGGTTACTGGTTCCCAGCCTGGCTCCTACAAGCCAGAGAAGTAGGGTCATCAGCCCTCAACAACAAGAAAACAGTCAAATCTGTATCGGATCTGACATAGAAATGTTGAAAATATTGTTGTCTGTATTGGGGGGATATGTGATTTTAAAGTTGTTTTTTTTTAAGGTATGGATTTTATCTGCTTATAAGTGGTGTCTAACTAAATAGTTCGACCATCCAGATAAGTAACAGGGTACCTGTTAGCATATGTTTACCTGTTTCTTTCTTTTCTTTTCTCCTTTATCCCACCGCCCAGAGCCGGGATGTCAGGGGTATTGAACGACTTACACACGGGTTCAGCATGATCTGCTTTCACTCAGACTTTGTCGTGTCACGGTGTTGTTGCGCAAAAGCCATACATGTTCACAAAACACGCTCACAGGGCCTACTTTTCAAGAGCTGGAATTCCGGAGCATACTGGGGCTCCCTTATTAAATCCCCAATGAAATCCCCCAATGCTCTTTCCTGCTCCCTTCTTAATCGTAAACAGGCTAGCACATATTACAACCACTGCACCCTTAATACCACCTCAAATAATAATAACTAGTCAGTCTTGATTTACACAGGCAGTAAAACCCTTCAAAGTGCAGTGTAATCTTTCATTAGGGATCGTGAAGACAGTGTCAGCCATATCTGTTCTTCATTATCCTTAATCACTCACTGTGTTACCTGTTCATTTTATTGTAATAGAGATCATAAAAACACACTTGTTAAAAAACAAAACAAAAACACCTGTCAACTTTTTGATAATGTTGTTAGCACAACCTGGGCTAAGATGCGCCTTTTTTAACATTCTGCACAAAATGCATAAAAGGTACCTGTTTACGCAGATCACTTTTGTTTATACTTTATTAGAGTACTAAAAAGAAGAAGTACTGGATTTGAGAGTGATCATCAATAAAATGTATTTTTATTTAATATTCGAAATATTGCGTTTCTCTGTATGAGCTTTTCCTTAGCCTGACCAGTGATCCATAGTATTTCTATTACAATGTAAACCCACTAACTGTGATTTGGAACAGAAAATGGGCCAGCTTGTATTCGAGGTTCAGCCTATGACACTGACCACCGCTGTCGCAGTGACGTGGGGGCTGGGCATCTTAGCCGAGGTATTTGACCTACCTGACCTCTGACCTTCAGATGATTGAAGTGGCGGCCTTCCCTGCTCTGGTGCTCCAGCTTAGAGACAAGGTGACGGGTCCTTTAGGAGCTCTCTGGTTGCAGGGTTTTGGAGAGGGTATAGACACAGGGGGCACAGGCGCCGGTCTTTGTTGGGAGTGTTGTTGTAATCTGTCTGCTAGGTTTAGGCCTGAAGACAGTCTTTAGAGAAGCTAGGCTGTGACCTTGAGTGGTCTGAAGTAGTGTCACTCTGCCTGGTTTGCTCCAGGGTAACTTCTGACTCATGTACCTTGGATGACTCACTTAAAGTTGTTTGATAACCCACGTGTACGTTTGTAAGGACCCTGTCATGTTTTGAACAGCATAGCCATTACTTCAACAAAGCAATCCAATGATTTGGTGTGTTTCTGCTGTATTTTTCTTCCTAGACTCCTGCCATAGCAACATTTACAGCCATATCATACCCTTTTAGCATGGATACATCTAGGTGTTGAGTTTCACTTCAACTAATCTAATAATCTTTCGTAGTTTTCACCTTGTCCATGCCTCAAGGTCAAACAACTTTTCTTTTCTTAGTGGTCTCAAATGTTGCTGCGCTGCTCCCAGGGTCATCCCTACTAATCCCCAGTTACTCCAGTCCTGGTGGATTTCTCCCATGGGCAGGTGAAACCGGATACCAAACCCTGAAGCCGGCCCGCGGAGATAAGCATCCTGAGCTAACTCCCAGTCAGGGGTCTTAGGCAGGAATTCAGAGATACATCATCACAAATCCATTAAGGCCAGCCCACTACTTTAACCGCAAACCCAGCTGCAGCCACTAGCCATTACAATCAGCCCGGAGTCACAAAAGCTTGGTCACAGCCCTATACACAAACTCCATGTAGGGACTGTACTGTTCTTCCTGTTCATGTAAGTCGGTCTTCTAACACTTTTTGAGTCACGCCCTATTTCAAACAACAATGGCCCTGCAAAGCATTCCATGCCTTTATACACACTCTATCCGTAGAAACTGTAAAAATCCCCACAGAAGCATCATGCAAGGTCAAAGCGGCCCAAGTATAGAACAGATTGTGAATTAAATTTTATATCAACGTCAAGCGCTGCTACGATATATGACGTGCAACGGGGCTCAGGTGACATCCAGCCTGTAGCCCACCAGAGATATGCATACTTTGAATTAGAGGTAAATTACATATATTACAATCACCACCACCTGCCGTGCGGTGATTTCCCTTCAGATGAAACCGTCTGCGGCAAATCTGTCCCAGTACAACCAAAACTCTCTTCTGTGCTTTTGGTTTGAGTTTAAAATCTTCCTCTGTTACTTGTGCGGTGCCTGCAGCCATGTCTACAGCACGATGCTGGCTCATGTGACACCGACTGAGACTAAAAGGGCAGTTGGAACAGCAGCCCATAGTGAATAGTTGTGGAGAATACAATTGTTTGTGATGTGGTGTTTTTCTTACACCAGAAGCATTGAGTTGTAATTTGCTGCTGTCCCCACTCCATGTGTTGGCCTTACTGGGTTTTGTGTGTACCAACCACTTTACCCTTCAGTATGCCTTTTAACAGGATGTTGTGAATTTTGAACAAATAAATCGAACCAAAGCATATTTAAGATTACGTTTTTTCCTGAATTATGCAACAACATTCACAATATCACCAATTTTTTCGACTTAATTTCAAAAATGCTGAGTCTAATTCCAACGCCGTCACAAGGTTTTACGTTGAGTGTCAGTTGAGAGGTTTTTACTCTTAAAATATACTGAAGTTTTCAGAACATAAGCATATATTGCAGGGGAATAAAAGCACCCTTAATTATTCACATGTGGTTCTTTTATTCTGCACTACAAGGGCATGTAAATGGGTGATTCTCAGGACAGAGTAAAGGCCTGCCTGAAGCAACTACTGCCCTGGTTTGATATCAAACATATGATCCGGTGTATATGTTATACCGTATGATCTATTTATACTGCAGCTTTAATTATCCAGCACTCCCTGCCTTTGAAGTGTGATCAATCAGCTTTTACCTGATTCCGGCAGAGGCCTCCACTTGTATACCAGGGGCATCTAAGCCCCACCTTCTGCCATGTTGTTAGGGCCCTAGCACCGACGCGTGAGGCCCCTATTTTTTGCAGGAATTTTCTTTTGTCTTTATAGTATTTTTATTATTCTCCCCTCAAATGAATTTGCTTTTTTCAGGGCCAAAACATGCTCAAAAGGGTCCCAAAATTTGAAGGTGCACCAGGTTCAGGTCACAAGCAAGGGCATGAAAAAAGAAAAGCTCGACAGTGCCATTCATTTTTGAGTCATGATCTAATTCAAACAGGAAGTGCAATCTGCTACCTTGATTCTATTTTTCTGATACCTTTAAACATTTTCACATAAGGCAATCTAATTAATATATAGTTATTACATCACTTTCAAACAAAAATTAACACTAAAACTTTAGCAAACACAGCAGATGAGACTCTTGATAAACTGTGAGGATCGGAGTTTAGCATTGACCATTGAGGTTAAAGGTTAGCTTATGTTTAGGATGATACAAAAAAAATGTCATAATGTGGTGAGCGGCTACATTTTCACAGACTTGTCTACTTGTTGTTAAAGCAATCATATGAGATTATTACTTTTTTTTCCCGTGTAAAAACTTTTCAGGTCTTAGGTCTCTTAGGCAGACATCTGAAGCTCTAGGTCTCGTTTCCTGCCAACAGCATGTTTTCATTTATTGAATGAGAAACAGATCAATAGCACAGATAAGCTGACCCCCCCACCCCAAATGTGTGATGTTGAACCCATATGGAAACGGTGGGGAGCTGGAGTGAAAAGATCCAGTCAAATGATCTCCTCAGTGCACTAAAGTCTGTTGGTCAACCAGAAGTCATCTGTCAATATTCACACCTGAAAGTATTTCATTGTGGATCAAAAATTATTGTATGGTATAAATAAAAGAAGAAGGTGAGAGGAACATAGCAGCTGTGAGGGAGTGAGTAAGTGAGTGTGCAGGTTTGTTTCCGAAGGTCAGAGGTCCCAGAGAAGGTGTATCAAAGGAAAAGAGGATGGAGAATGTATGCATGTACAGTCTGATCCATCATGGAGCATGTGCAAGGGTTGGGGGGGAGGGGGGGGATCTATGCAATATGTTCTCTATTACATAGCCCAGGTGATTTCTGTCTGTCTCCCCTCAGAACATGATCTCCTCCAGGCCACAGCCCCTGTCTCGTTAAAGCGATACGGACCCGGCGTGGATTGAGTTTAAAAGTAATAAAGAAGCGGACCTGCTGGCTAGGTGAAAAACCCGCTATCGGATTCCTAAGAGCAACTTTCTTTTCATGTGCAGACTGCATTCAACGAAGCGTTTAATTCTACAAATCCATGGTTGTGATCCACCAGAAAACAGAACTGGGGTTATTTCAATTTGTACCAAACAATCTCCACATGATCAAAGCACGGCGAGATCTCCCCAACATGCTGCTTAAATTAGACTAACACCAAAGTCTTTTGCTCTTGGACAGTATTTGGAATGTCTTACCAGCAGAGAAATTCTTCTGCACATATGGTTTCAATAGTCTCTGAGATGCCAGCCTTACATCTTTAATGGGCTGACAGGGAACTGTGGTGCTAACTTTCTGACTCGCAAAAGTTTTTCGGGCTGTCACCCGCAAAACAGCTCCCCCTCCCCACCTTTCCTTCCTTCCCCTTCTATTAACCAGAGTTGAAGATGAGCGATTGTGCAGCGCAGGGAAGGAGATGTTTTCCCACTCTCCCCGCTGCAGTCGTAATCCCCATGCTGTGAGACTGTCACTTCTCGGAGTGTGCGTCAACCACAGCAAGTCAGGCAGCGCTGCGGTCTGCTAGGATCAGCTAACCAAAGTTACACCGACCAGACCCCATTCCGCTTCTCATACCCTTCTTCCCCCCCCACACTTTTTTTAACAGATGGATCTGACAAAACAGAGCCCCACACCGCACTCTACCCAGCCAAGTTTGTGTCAGTCATACACACGGGCTGCTTTTTTCTACGTGTACTCATGTTATGAGTGCACACGTTCTTTTTGTGTGGAGATAACTGGTGGGCATGTTAGGCAGACTGGGCAAGAATCCTTTCACTCTCTCCTTCGTCTACATCTGCAAGGCATGTGGAGCCTAGAAAACACTCACCAGCAGGGGAAAACAAGGGTGCGGTTCACATGTGCTTGTTGGATATTGAGCACTGCCTCAGCATGTTGTAAAAGCTCTTCTAATATCAGTGTTATAACCCAACAGGCTGCGCATAGCAGGAACCTGTTTTCTTCTCACCAAAGTTGGAGATGTCACACCCCGCACATGACTGCGACTTGTGTAGAAAAGCGCATGTGACAGGCTCTACAGATATAAATGGAGTATTACACTGAGGGTTCCAAAAACCTCAGATGTCACGACTGAATTGACTTTAGGACTCTCGGGAGAGTTCCAAACGTGACATTTTTACTCAGCGTCTGCACATTTGTTACAACATGCATTAAGACAATCAGAAAGTAGAACCAGCGGGGGGCCGCTAGGTGGGTTGTGCATCGGGGGCATCTCTCCAGGAGCACATTCAGACTTCTAAGCTCTATTTCTGTTCCAGTGCAATTAGTCTTTTCCCTGAAGACGAGGTTCAAGATTCAAGACATGAATACTTTTGTGGTGACACTTGATGTTCCTCCAGGAGTTCTTGAGCAAAGTATAAAGGGAATTCCATTGTTTCCTTTATCCTTAAAACACAAATGTCATGGCGGTTCATTTAATCAGACACTATTGAGGGTTTGGGCATACATGTAAACACATACATACATAGTCTATACTGTATCTGTAGTTTTTTTTTTTTTGATGCAGGCCATAAATTAGTTAAATAGATTGCTAGATTACTACTGTTTCATTGATATTTAATACATTTTATCAGTAATTTTGATGTTCTCTTTAACAAATGAGACCTTCTTTCTTGTTATTTTGTAGTTACTCATTTTGCATCACAACATTATCTTAATGCACGGAATGTAAAATATGGCAGCTAATCATAGGCACCTTCTCATGTGGATCAGTCACAGTATGTAAATCTTTTCTGCCCAACTTCAAATGGTGTTGACGCAGGCTATAAGTA
Source organism: Arothron firmamentum (assembly GCA_016586285.1). Taxonomy (NCBI): domain Eukaryota; kingdom Metazoa; phylum Chordata; class Actinopteri; order Tetraodontiformes; family Tetraodontidae; genus Arothron; species Arothron firmamentum. The sequence goes on along the minus strand of BJFM01001208.1, from coordinate 56,398 downwards.
TTTATTTGCGGCAATAATTTTCTGCATAACGTGGCTTCGGCAGGCGGCAGCAAAGCAGCTGTGATTAATGCCGCTTAATTTATTGTCACATTTGTGAAATCAAAGTGAAACATTTACAGGCTGTGCACTGAGTCAGACCAGAGGAGGGGGCTCTTGGGTCAACACCCCCCACACACCCCTCCCCTGAGTTGAATTTCTTGTCTTTAGAAACTTTTGCTCCCACCTTCTCTCGACCCCTCAGGGTTAATCAGAGGAATAAAGGTTACGATGTACGCCCAGTGACTAACGATGGTATGATGTGTACGGAAACAATGTGACAGTTTGCAGTCATTAACTTGGGAGCAAGACGAGGTCCATTTTTTTCTAGCATGGCAGTTCAGATTCAACACAGGATAAACTTGATTTTTTTTTTTTTTTTCCCAGCATAAACCGTTTATGATGCAGGAAACTTTTTGAAAAGGTAGTCCAAAACAGGCATTTGTTATACAGATGTTTTTACTAAACATAATGTTATATTTATTTAATTAATACTAAAATAGTTTTCTCTATTAGTACCTCTTCCCTGTATTTTTTACAACCTGGTTAACATTTAAGAAAGAATAGAAAAAAGGAAAGGGAACACACTATCTGAAAAATAGATGGCAAACATTGAGTCATAAATGAGGACATGTTTGTGCTAAAATGGAACAAAGTGGTAATATATATATATAAAAACTAATAAGAATTTATCCATTGCATAGGATGTCTTGAGGCAATCGGACTGTTTTTACTGAATTGCAGAAAGAACTATTGCAAGCAAAAGTCAGTAATTGAATGAATTGAATAATTCTCAAATATTCCTAAACTTAGGCTTATTGTTTAAACAATTAAATTAGTTAATCTTTACATTAGACAAGTCACCAGACTCGTTTTGGACAGGCTGCGTCTGTCTCTGACATGTGTTGAGCCTGGATGACTGGCTTATGAGGAACTTCTTGAGAAATGCACACCCTCTTGAAAAGAGAGAAAGGCTGGGCCAACGCAGTGATTCACAGGCTGACCCCTGACGTGACCTCTTCTCTGTTTGCTGACATTTTCGCAATGGACGCACTTGAACGAAAAAATTGGGGGAGGAGAAAGAAGAGGAGAGAAGGGTGTTTGTGTGTGTGTGTGTCTGTGTGTGTGTGTGTGTGTGTGTGTGTGGTGTGTGTGGGGGGTGTGCCTTTTTCTGATGGATGAGGCCTTCTCCTGTTACATTTGCAGAGAACGCAGCTGTGAGGAGCTGTTAAGTACACGCAAACAAGCCGGCTGCTTCAGACAAGCCTGCCGGGCACCCGGCCCCACTTCCCACTTGTACAGCTCTGACACATGATCACAGCCAGACAATACATGTGGGAGCCCAACGCGCTCCACTAAAAAGTGAGAAATATTTTCAACTAGAACAAAAAAAACAATCCCCTCTCAATACCGCTGGGAACCCTCTTGGTATTAATTCATCTTGTTTCTCTTTGTCTTGTGCTGGTTTGTGTGCTGTTGGGGAAAGAGAAGACTGAAAGGAGCGAGCCAGGTTTCGGTGGTTTAGTGACTAGGAAATGGGTTAGGAATGGGGAGAAACATCTGCTACCGTGACGGTGTCAGACTTTGCCTAATGTGTCTTGAATAGGCACGGCTGTCACGCGTTGCGAGGAAGAGAAATCTTTCTGATCCATATGCTGATTAAGGGAATTAATGAGGGATTTTTTTTTTTTTTTTTAAAGAAATACCCGCCATTTCAAAATAAAAAAAAAAACTCTTTTGTTGTGGTAATGACAAAGTGTAAATTATTATATCAAGTGACAGTTGCTGTATACAGTATATTAGATGACTGCATGACACATGTGTTCCAAATTGGCTTATTCGACTATGGCAGATATACTGTTGTGTAAGAGAATTTGTGATAGTTAATTGTGGATAATTATTGTTTACTGAAATTGTGCTGGTTGCGCATAAAAATACAGCCCGCCTTACTGAACTGATTAACTTTAATGTCCTCCAGATGGGGCCACACGCTTCCCAACATTATAGCCTCAATATGCTGCATCGGACACAAGTGACTGTCATCATGTGACACAAGTGACTCTGCAGAAGAAGCCGTATTAGTTATTGTGTCGCCGTACGTGAAACTGGAAGTGATGGGATCCCGAAACTTGCGGCAAACCACAAATACTGTAAGCTGTCAAAGGCTCCCAAAACTTTAGCGCGCTTCCAATCGACAAGCAGCGCGAAGCGGTTTGGGTCAGGAGCCTATTGTGTTGTCAGGAACATGTGGCATTGTGCTCGGCTGAGTCATGCTCATGAGTCAAAGGATAATAATAAAGATGGTTTGCTGACAGATGAATGTTGTGGTGAAATGTTGATCCCAAGGACAAGCCGTGTCCTTTGTCAGATTTTTGAGCAATAATCTGTAATTTGTTGGTGAAACTCGAAACCGTGCTGGATAATGAGTTCTGTCTGCGTACTGAGTCGTGTGTTATGGGTAGCGCTGATGCGGCATTCGTCACCGCAGTGCCACAGCTGGTTGTGTTTTGGGTTTCTGCATCTTTTTCTGCCACTCAGTCTGAGCTGTGAACTTCAAGTGACTTTTTTGCTGACAATGGCCTCTGTCTACTGGCTACACGATGATCATTGCCGACCAAGGGCAGGAGGAATTTGGTTGAGCAGACTGCATATGTGTGCGTTTACGACCGCGTGCTCTGTGTGAGAACTAGAGAAGCAAAGAGATAGGATATCGATGTGACTACAGTGTCGTGTTTGCTCAAAAATAATGTTTGATCAGACCACCAATGGTCAGTAATGTAATACATCTGTATACTTCAGCCCTGCAGCAGCATTTCTGCGTTTGAACCGTTGGCACAAGCTAAGCTCCAGATAATGTATCTATCGTCATTCTACTTAGAGTTGAGGAAAGGGTTAAAAACCTTCGTCTAGGACGTACACAACGAGCGAGGACAGGTTGCTGTCAGCAGGTCCAGGTCCAGGTCGCAGGATACACTATTGTTAAGTGTCTCCATTTATCACAAAGCGCAGGTTAAAGAGCAGGCCTACTTCCTGGATCTCAGCACTTCACACTCAGCTGAGCTGTTCTGTCGGATGATCGCAAACAAAGGCAACCTTTGCACAGCGACGCCGGGAGCAACAAAAAGAAAATAAACACACGAATGAAAGACGTCGGGGGGGCTACAGAAGGAAATGTATTTATATCAATTGCTGTCACTGTTATTTTTGCCTGATACGAAGAGCTAACGGTTGGTCCATGCTGTTTTGGTTGTCTCTGGGACATTAAGGTGATGGAGGAAATCCAGGTGAAGAAACTCTTCAGTAAAGATGGCGTCATTGCGCTGACTGTGTGCTGACACCATACGACGGGAAGACTACATGGCAGCGTTCCGCACGGCCCTGTAGACCAGCGTGAAACTATGAGGTCATGGATAACAGCGTGTCCTTTCATTGTTGTTTCAACGGGCACATTGATCGGAAACATACATAAAAAAATTATACATGATCTGAGAGATCATGATACATTTTAACGTAACATAACTTAAAATATAGTTAAAGGATTTTAACTCTTGAATTGACTTATAGCTTGAATTGCTACAGCACATTTCCTATGGTTTCTGCCCGTGTGCATAGAGTTGAATCAACTTTACTTTTGAACTTTATTGACGTGCTGCGATTCTACATCTGTTTTCGGGCTCAGGGAAAGTTTTGTTCCACTCCACATCTCATTAGTCATCTTGTCCTTTGCTCTCCGAGAGCTGCGCGCAGCACATTACCCTGATTTAAGTTTCACTCCGCTTGTCACTCCCTCTTTCTCAGCATCTCTGCGTTTCTCTTCCTCTCTGCCTGCCTACCCATGCGTGTGTGTAGACGAGGCCCGCGCTGCCACGGCAGACTTGTGTTTGGAATCATTAGAGTTTGATTTCATTTAACAGAACTTCTTTTTTCCGACTCTCTCTTTCTCCCTCTTGTCACTTGAAAGAATCCAGTGCCCCTTTACTCATTCTCTAGATATTAATTTGCCTTAATTTCATTTGGAAAACATCTCCAGCAAGTTTTCCTGGCACAACCTTTGAAGTGACGATATGAAATAATAAACCCTATTAAATATAAATCACAGGAGCGATGTCAGTGTTGCTATGATTCCTATTTGAGTTTCAAGAGCGAACACATGTGATCACTCTCGTTTCCAATTCCCCCCACCCACTATCGCACTACTTCACCTTTAATTGAATATGTTTCTGTTGTTGTTGCCAACCAACCCCCACCCCACAAAATCTACTTCCTCAAGCACGTAATGAATGCAGTAAATAATTCAAATGAAATTAATTTTACAGCACCTTGTTTCCACTAAGCATGCCAACATCTGTTGTCGAGTCACAAGTTTACATTGTTGGTCATTACTTTCCACAATGAGCAAAATGTTTTATTAAAGCCCCCTGGGAGTCCCTCTTGGATCAGGGTGGGACGACGGTGCTACTGACTGAACCCTCACTGAACTCTGACAATCAAAGATTGGCTGCAGCTCTATTGGGGGCTTGGCTAGTGTCTCGCTTCCCAAGACCAGACTGGGACCTAATGTGATTGAGGTGTTGGACAGCCTCAGTCCTAAAGGAAAACGCTGACCGTAATGAAACAGCTCTGCTGATTTCTGATGCGACAAAGAGCTTTTGTTCTGCACAACAGAGCGAATGTCACGCTACTGTTGTTTCAAGAATGTCCATTATGCCGTTACTGTATAAACGTGCCTGTTATTTTGTTGCCTCTAATTGCAATAATGCAGGAATAAAGCAACAGTACAACAGAAGATGATAATAAAAGTGAAATCATAAAACATTCATATTATTAACACATTTCTTTTTCTTTGTAATAAAGCATCCCCACACTGTTTTCTCTCATTATTAAAAAACTGTTTGACATATTAATGATATTTACTGCAATAGAAGCCAGGACCTGCATGCCTGCATAATGATATGTCAGAAAAATATGCCTGCAGTTTAGCGTGCCAGAGATGGAGCAGAGTTAAATAGCAGATCTTGTGGCAGGGACAGCTCAGGAACTAGGCTGTTTATTTGCATTGGTCTACATTTAAACAGCCTAGCGCTCAAAGCTCTTCAAAGAAAGGCGCATTGTGTATTCATCAATTTTAGTAGTCATGGCTGAGAGGAAAAATAAGCAGAGTGCTATACATAAATCATTAAGATGCAATAAAAAGCAAACAGAAAATATATAGGGGAACGCACACACAGATTGTGGGGTGAGCTGTGAATGCGGTCTGCCGCCATTGCAACAGTTACTACAAGAAAAAAAGGACTTTAAACGCTAAACTCTCCACGGACCGAGGCTTCAACAGAGCAGAAGAATAAGGAGATAGACAGGCTGTGGGTGTTTTTTGGATGCACCTTTTCTCTGTAGACTTGGCTGTAAAATGTGAGGGGACCGAGGACACACCCCTGAGGAGCGCTGAAGTGGTTGTAGCCACCAAGGGGCCCTGATAGCCCTGCTGCTACTGCGCTCCATAGGCCCCCAAGCAGGTGACAGCAACTCGTCCATACTCTGGGCCTCTGCCAGTAACAGATGTGCTTACTCAAATGACTAATTGAAAACCTAAAACAAAATCAGCAGCTTGGCTATTTGGCCTGCATAATAACAGGCTTGTGTTGATAAAGGGTGTGGGAGAAAACACACACCCCTCTCATCAGCGGCACCATTAACAATCATGAGCAAAGATGAAAACAACGCTTGGTTTATTCGGCAAATGAAAGCACATAACTAGATGCTGTCCCTGGAGTCCATTTCCAATTTTAATAATACATCAAGGAGCATAGCCGCAGCAAATGCTACTACGTTGAGAGCCAAAGCATACCAAACTACTTACAGCCCCCGACGCGTCGGGAGACATCTCCCAGAGCTAAGAATTTCGTAAACGCATAAAGGTACACAACATGATAGCTATTAACTAAATTAAAAGAGCCATTACCAGAAAGAAGTGTGTGGAAACGCTTTCCGGTATAGGACTAGCAACTAAAAATGTTCTCAGAAAGAAAATGTACATTTTGCACACTTCACCCCGCCCACCTCGTCTCTTTCCGACTTCATTGTGAAAAGCATGCAGCCTGAGCTCGCCTCAAATTATGTACATGAATAATAAAATACCTTCTAATTAAAAACTGTTGTTAAATATGCAAAAATCTAATGATAATGAGATTGTGCAATACCTTGGAGTAAAGCACATTATAAATTACTTAGAAGTGCAAGTCGGCCTGACCCAAACATTGCATTTTCAGGGCTACTTGCAATATGATGTCTGGGGCATATGG
>BJFM01001208.1:37625-50015 GCA_016586285.1 Arothron firmamentum | reverse complement strand
GGGGGGGGGGGGTTGTCTGGGTCCATCTCAGACTGTTTAGAAACGTACATGCACACACATATGTCTATGAACGTTTGCGTGTGGAAGGGTGTATGTGCCTGTGCGCATGTTAATATATGAGTCTGGCTGTTAGTGGGGGTAAATATATGCATGTATGCAAATGAACAGACATTCATATGTTTTATATCTTTGATCCATACAGCACAAACATAATAGGTTTTAAAAAAGTTCCAATTACATATATGGTGTTCAAGTTTAAATGCTGGTTTTTGGCGCGGATACCAGCAAGCTGTTGGCTGTGGCTTTTCTAGCTTTAAAACTGTTAACCAGTTTTCAATTATGATTATGATTTCTGTTCATGTTAAAAACTACATTACATAAAAATAAAAAAAAGTTGATGGTCGATTCATTTATACTATCCACTCTATGATTTGCCGCGTGTATATTTGATTTGATTTCGTTGTCATTTGCGATGGCAGCTAAGCAAATAAATCATCACACCGCTCCAGATCTTTGTTACAGCTTGCTTTGTGTTCGCTTCACATATCATCAATCACAGCAGTTCTTTTTTTTGTCTCTCGTTGTCCCCTGATTGAGTAGTCTTCCGAGCTGTATGTGACAAAGCCTTTATGTTTGCAAATGCAGTAAACAAAAATAGAATTCTGCACGCTTATGAGTACAGATTTGAAGAGATTGGCAGCAAATCAGGGGCGTCGAGTTGTCATTTCGGAGGAAGATGAGCGGATCGGACATGAAGCAACGACGAGGAGGAGGAAAAAGTGTCCATTTTACGTTGGACTGTAGTTATTTTGCTGGGGACAGTCAAGCCTAATTTGCTTTCTCGCCTAAGACTGTAAAAACATGTTTTCGTGTGGGATATTTATATAGATTGAAGGAACACCATCCTGAGACTCAAAATATAATATTAATGTGGGTGCATACGTATATGGACATATGCAAACACTGGGTAGCCTTAAGTTTACCAAATTAAGCGGCGCAATTGATTCATATTTATGGAGATGAGAGCTCGAAGTCAATTGGCAGCAATAATATTCCTTAGCTTTATAAATTCACTTGACACGTGAAGAATAGGGAAGCACTCACTATGCAGCAAAATAAGACTTCAGTTTGATTGAAAGGTTTGCACTGCACATTGTCAAACATGAGTGTTCCATTCTAGGCAGGCCATCATGATGAACAACGTGCATATTTCACTTCCAGTCGGTGGGCCCCCACTGCGCTTATTAACGTTTTAACAGGACTGGGGGAGGTCGCAGGTTCATCAGCGATTCAGCAAATCAGCTGTCATCCCTCCCTGCGTGTCTCCGGCCCTGGCGTCCCTGACCTTCCTGGCGTCAGGGAGCGCACCGGTGTTTTAGATGACTTTCCACCAAGTCTTTATGGCCAAATAAATAGCAGCATGTGATGCTATCCATCACATAATGTAGTCCTCATTGTTTTTATGTTTGGACCATAAACAAATACTTGATGATGAGGAGAGAGGATAAATCATGGGGACAGTATATGAGGAGCTAGTGAAACCGTCATTTCGATTAACGAAGTGGCGCCCCCCATGTGTGTAGTCACCTGTGCCCATGCAGACAGGCAAAAGCACTAAAAGAAGTTTTTAGCTTTCATTTAAGTGATCTGAAGTTGTTTAGTGAAAAAATAAAGCAGCATAACAGTGGAAAAATCCGATCAGTTTTACGTTCCTCACATCTGAATGTACCCATTACTGGAATGTTTATACAGTGGCTCACCTCTTTGTTTTCATCAGGGAAATAACGCTCTTAACTTATTCATTGTTGTCCTTTAAATTGTTCGAGTGTCTTGGACGGGCTTATCAAACAAGGTAAATACGCCATTGATGTGAAAACCAGACACAACAATGCGGTGACGTCAACCAGGCGCATCCAGAGTCAACCATCAGACTCCGAAGGCCCCTTTGATGCCACAAACGTGAGGAAAACAAAAGCCTCCACACGTGTATGTACTGCATATGTACAGATGTACGATGTGTGTGTGTGTGTGTGTGTGTGTGTGTGTGTGTGTGTGTGTGTGTGTGTGTGTGTGTGTGTGTGTGTGTTTGAGTGAGACCACCAGACAAAGAGAGCAGGAGAGGAATCTGCAGTGGAGCAAAATTGGATGTGTGTGCGCATGCATGAAACTCATTTTGCTCAGTTCTCGGCTTCCATCCTTCATCCCGTAGACGAAGCTAGTGAGAAAGTAGCACTTCTTTGGCAAATAAAATCCACTCCATGCAAAGCCAGTATTAATTTGGCTTTTCCGTGGGAATGAAATGTTTTTGTTTTGGGAGGAAATTGCCCTGAGCAGTAATGAATTTACCCCCTCTGCGCCGCCTGGCACCACATTTTAACAGAGCGATAGATCACGGCGGCTGACGATTTGAGTGTGCATATATTCTAATAGAAGTCTGATAAATATTAAATGTGCAACATTTAAAAAAGGCTCATTTCCCAGCCTTTAGTGCGGAGAGCGCAAAATTTTTCATAATAGCTGCTGGCAAACATGAGACAGAGAGCGGAAAAATACACACACACACACACACACACACACACACAACAAGCATTATTGAGGCCAATATTTATTCACATTTATTTATCCAAATGAGTCTGTTAGCAAAAGAGATATCACAGAAGCAGAGAGTCGTTAGTTTTGCAAAGCGCAGAGCTCGCTGGCATATGACAATACCCACTGCTGCATTTCAAAGCAGCGATCAGCCGTCATCATAAACCCATGGTGATTTCGCCTTCTCCCTTTTGTGTTGATATGTTTACATGGCTACTCTCTTGTTGTCGTTGTGATCAGTCCTTGCTTTGGTATGAAGTTGCAGTCAAAATATGCCAGCGCTCGGCTGCTGGAACAGCTCTCAGTTGTCTACGAACATGAGGAGTTTTCTCTTCAAAACACGTCAGATTCTGATTCTTATTTATTTATTTTTTTTGTTATCACTGTTTGGAAATTAGTTCCAGACCTCAGGATGTATTTGGGATGCTTTGGTGTGTTGGCATATCTCTTTTCATGTCATCTTCGTAGTTAAACACACTAACAAATCAACAGACTTACTTACTGGATGAACGGCTGCAGTGTCACAAACAAAGGAATCAAAGCAATTGCAGGAGCTTTTTTTTTGTTATTTGTAGTCATTTCACAGATGACTTTTTTCTTTTTTCTTTGTTTTTTTTTTTTTTTTTGGAATGCTGTAGTTGCTAATTTAAAGGAAGAAGTGCAGCACAACCCAGAACTCAGCTGCTTGTTTTCACCACAAACTAGATCCACTGACAGTTCATGCTAATTGGAAACACGTCTGTACAGTATAATTCTTCTTTTTTCCAAGTGAACGTTAAAGTTAATATTAATGTTTCCATCATCCATATGCACTTATTATTTACACAGCAGTGTCAACAGAACCCTGACTGCAGTCCATGAGTCAATAAAACATTTGAAAACTTGAAAAATGTTTTTTTATTTATTTATTTTTTTTAATGTACCATACCACTATGAGTACTAGAACTTTTTTCTGCTACTGTTTTATTTTGTTCAAACAAAAAAACAACATGCTAAAATAAAAAAATAAAAAATAGGAACCAGCAGGAATTTAACACAAAACTATTTTTCAGTCATGGTCATCAGCAGAGCTAATGACTTAGACTGTGAAAGCTTCATAGCTTTTCTTTGTAATTGTTGTGAAAATTACTCAAGTACAATCTTACTCTTTTAAGATATGCTGAAAGGCTGATAGTGAGGTCCACCTCCCTGTCACCGGTTTCAGATGAGCAGAGCTGACTTTTTGAACAGATCAACTGTGCGTGCTCTGCCATTCTAAATTCTTCTCTTTTTAACACTTCTGATTAAATAGCTTGGAGGGAGAAAAGATGCTTTACCAGTTTGATATGTACAAGGTCCTGAATTTGTATAATTTGATTTGGATTGCTTGTTAACACTGTGTGCACTGCTGTCCCTGTTCACATAGTGATGTCACATCACTGAGTACAGACACATCCTGTCACCTCAATGGCTGCAAGGCTTTAACAGGCTAAAAGTAATAGTTGAACATGCAGGCAAATATAGAAGAGTATGAAAAAAAAGTCTTACATATTGAGATCAAATGCCTTACTATCATGATACTAATGTTAAAAAATTGTTACATTGATTATTGCTTTTAAAAAGGTGATCAAACTCTTCATTGTCCCCAAAGCCAATGTCATTGGACAGCAGTGAGGTGCTTGGGAAAATGTTTTCTTTTTCTTTGTTTGCTGTTGTAACAGAATTTTCGTGTCTTTGCCGAGAGGCTTCTCAGTTGGCTTCAGTTGGTGTTTGCTGGAGGAGGCTAAAAGTAAAGGACTACAAGTGCAGTTTTTTGGAATATTTGTGGAGATTTGTGTTATTCTGAAGAAAATGATCAGCTGTTACACCAAATAAAGCCCTGGGTGTACAGGAAACTGATAATAAACAATACCATTGTGGAGATACTGGAAAGAAGGCCTACCCCCTATAACTAGTGTCTTTTAATCACTGTAGCTGGTTTAAAAGCAAAATTTTCAAGCTGTTTGCGGTTGTCTGTTCCAGCAGCAAACTGTAAATGCATTTTTTAAGACTGATCCGCGCTTCCTAATATTTATTGGGACTTTTTCTAATTGTTAGTTCACTTGCATGACCCTGGTAATTTTTAAGGGGTGAAAGAGAGATGAAACCAAACAATGCATAAGCAGCTGTTCATGCAACACGCACCAAATTGCTTCCTCAACTTGTGTACTTCTTTTTTTTTTTTTTTTTTTTTTTTTAAGATAGCACAAATATACTGTTTGACTTCAGTTTATTACAATTTCACATGTTTGCATTTACTTTGGCTTCAGCCAGACTGTGAACCACAGGCAGCACTTTAGTGGTGCTTTAGGTTTTTTTTTCCTTCAAAGCATTAATCAACTATTACCATCTCTTTGCCACCTCGCTCCCCATCTTCAGCCATTCAATCTTCATTTACGGCAGGAATGGCCCTCCACCGTGCACACCGTTCTCTCTGTGTCACAGTGAATGGTGCCTAATTCCAGATTATAGAAACCTATGGGTGAGATGATATTTCTTTTGTCTACTCCAAGAATAGAGGCCTGCGAGCTCCTGCAAGCATCATTTAGTCTGTCTAAATTACCATGACAAGGAAACGAGCAAGTGGACAGTGCCTTGGCTTATCTGTGAGAGAGTTGCACTTTAAAAGGGCTTTAATGGAACCAATTATTAGGAGGATCTCTTTGCCGTATGCTTCTGGTGCCTCTTGATTGTTCTCATTATAAATGTCCCTCCTTCCCCTGACAGAGTTGGGTTCCATTGCCGGCCTGTCTTCATCTCTCTCTTTCTCTCTCTTGTATTGTGATGAGAAGGTCAATAGACTAGTCGCCACAGCTCTTGAACCTTTTTCATATTTCATACTTAATTAGGCCAGGCTGCATGTAAAAATTAAGCTCAGATCCTTTCTGCTGTCTCTTTACATACACCACACACACACACACACACACACACACACACACACACACACACACACACACACACAGTACACACAATTTCCCAACTGCATATCTAGTCTTGCTCCAGGGTAAAGGGAAAATCTTAATATGCAATTTTACAACCAGTTTGGTTATAAGGCGGCCTGACAACTGGGATCAGTAAAGAGAAGGAGGTTCCCAAAACTTTAGCATATTCATATGTCAGTATTACAAGGAGAGGCAGGCAGACAAAAGGAGCATTGCAGAAGAGAGCCGGCGACATTTAGTTTATGTTTGAAATCATCAATCCCATCTCCAGAGAACCAGTCGATCCAAACATTAAATACCAAGAGTCATGGTTCTGTCAGTAAATGGACATGTGCATGTACAGGAGGATACAGCATTTCACCACAGCTAACGCTAATCCCTCAGAATTATCACCGGGGCCATCACGTGGTTCTGCATTGCTCCACTTACCAGGTTGTTGTCTCTGAAGAAGCTGTTTCAGAACGAAAACTGTTTTCTTCCGATCACAATCCTCAATCACTGGTCAAAGATGCACTAAGCAGCTAACGTGAGGCAATGAGCTGGAGTTTTGATGGCAAGCTGTAATTGCTGCTGCCCCGGAAGAAGTGTAGAGAAAGCCTTTAAACAATTTAGTGAGAATCCAGTTTTCTGTTGGCCTCCCTTTCATTATGTATCATATAAGTACCAGGTTAGGCTCAACATACAGTATATAATACAGTACAATAGTATAATACTAGTACAGACTAATACATTACCAGCTGCACCATTTCTGAGAGACTGACAACACAACCAATCACTTCTCTGATATGCCACTAAAGGGCTACCAGTGATAATAATTTTTCTTGTCTTTTCTTATTTTTGTAGCAATTTCATTAACTAAACTCTGTTAAACAAAGAGCCAGCATAGCGACAGTAACCTTTCTCTTTTTTGCAGGCTTTGATGTCAATTTGTGTTCAACGGTTCTAAATGACTGCAATCTTGAATATTTAGAACAGGGCAAAATTATACTTAGCAGACAGTTTGTAGAATTATCCAGACACACTTTCAGTTAGTGAGCCAAAGTGAGAGGACAAAAAATTGCTTTACAAAACATTTGCCATTTCAGGCATGTGTGTCTTGTGCCTAATTTATGTGCCTGCTGTTTTAGTGCATTTTAGATCAGCACGTCCTGGGAATCCCCCCAATGCACATCTTCTGTGTGTGTGTGTGTGTGTGTGTGTGTGAGAGAGAGAGAGAGAGAGAGAGAGAGAGAGAGAGAGAGAGAGAGAGAGAGAGAGAGAGAAGCTCATTAAAGCTGCAAAAACAAAAAAACTGTTGCCTCTGCCACTTTCTCATTGACCTAAGCTGCAGTAACTGCCAGTTATGCACTTTCTGAGTTATTCCAGAATTCAGGTACATTAAGCAGGCTCTGCACCTAAGTTGAAACGCCTGGCCCGATAATATGATTCATGTCTGATGGCTTTTTAGAAAACACCATAAAAATACATTCTGGTAATGATTCTGATGTCGTCAACAGAGTGAGCTGATGGTGCGGTTAAATGCATGAATGCGTGCTTGTATTATTTTCAGTGTGTGTTGGATCTATGGTGGCAATTATGCTTTCATTTCCACTCAACTGCACTTTGTGTGGTACTAAGCATCAACCAACTCATTAAGTTGATTTTTGGGCTAAGGAATGGCTGAAGCCTTTTGTGTTTGCATGCATGTTTTTTTCTGAGCTTTACGGGCTGTAGTTGAATCAGACATTCGGGTCTGGGTGGGCGGGAGGAGAGAATATCACTTTTGTGTATGGATGCGTGTGTAAATCTGTGTCAGAGATCTAATTCAGACGCTGAAAGTCAGACATTCAGACCTGCACAAAGGCTTCGCTCGCGTAAATTCCAGAGTAAAGCTTGAGATTAGCCGTGCAGTTATGGTGTTCAGATCAGGGGCTCAGTAATTAATCACATAAATAAAGCTCTGCTGTCTTATTGTAACTAGACTATTGCACCTTTGTACACTTGTGAGCTGGATTTTTGTTGCACAAGTATGTGGATACGCTTGCTTTCTTTGTTCTGTGCTGATTTTTCTTTTTTTTTTGTAATATTTTGGCCGTACGTGCTGTCACGTATGCGTGTGCGCTGTATTGTTGTTGCTTCAGCTACTTGGAGGACGTGACCCGTGTGGGTAAGGACAGTGTTTAGGGAGGGGATTTGGGAGGAGGCCAGCCTTCTCATTAGCAGGGCAGATGTGAGGTCGCTCTGACCAGATTGCTAGCCACTTCCTTAAAAAAACATCACGGCCTGGCGTGAGACTTATCGTGGGGCGGGGGAAGCGGGAGCATGGAAATGCTGTGTGTTCCTGACATATTGTGAGTCACCACCAGAGAAGGGGTTAAACCCACCTCAGAGGCCACTGAAGACTGCACTCGCCCACCCCAATCCCCCCCCCCCCCAAACCCCTTCTGCACAACAACATCCTTAAACAAGAATGATGGTCAAAAATAACACCAACGGAAAACTGCAATGAGCTGCTACATTATCCCTCCTGGAGACCTCCTTGGATGATTAGTGATCCGATCTGGAATGGAAAGAGACGGAAGGGCAAGGAGGGAGAGAGAGCAATGGAGTAAAAATAAAAAAAATAAAAAAAGGAAATACAGGCATGGAACCAATTTCACCATTATTTTCATCCCTTTAGAGATGCTTGTTCATAAACATTAGAGCAACACATGAGGTAATTACTAGGCAAAAGCCAAATCATAATGTCTATTTTCTTGCCGCTGCCTGTTTAATGGTAGAGTTTCAGAAGCATGTGTGTTGGTGAGAGACCGCAATTAGCTTTCAATGAATTACACGCAGTGCACTTTTTAAAGCAATTAATCTTGTTTTGTACCATCTGTTCTGCAATTATTATATTTATGAAATGATATTTAACCTGAGTGTTAGTATTTGATGTGTTTCATTTTAAGTCATTTAGTGACCAATAATTAGTGAGTCATTCTGCACAAAGCTGTTCTGCCTGTAACAACCACTCAAGCAAGGGTTACAGGGGTTGCTTCTTAAAACTGCTAATGGTTCTGAGTGTGTGACACCAGCTAGAAGCAGGTAGATGGGTCACGCTGTCAAGCAGGGAGCAAGTGCACAGAAAAGAGGGGGTCAAGGGCGAATAAATCGCTCGGCCGCTCTTTTTGAGATGACAAACACGTGCTCCTGCCAGAAGGGAACCATTAAAAATAATTTACACAAGCTTTATGTTGGCTGAGCTCTTTTTGATGCAGTGTTTCCCCTGGCAATTATGGCTATGGCGCAGCTCCAGCCATATGGCCAGCCGGGCAGTGGGCCGTGAGTCTCAGGAATACCTGGGTGGTTAATTAAGAGCTGTTGCCAGGGCCATAGGAGGCCAGTCTCAGATCTTCCACACCCCTATAAACACCACTATCATCTCCGCTCACACACTCACTTCCTCCTAGAAGCGGACCCTCCACTGTGACCTACTGTTGCCTCCGCTCGCTCCCAAGCAGAATCCACTTGGGACAGGGAGAGGCTACCGGCAATTATTTAAGATAACTTCCCCCAACTGAGGTGGGAAATGTGAGAAAGAACAAAATCTTTGTGCTGTGGTCTATAAGTATTTTTCTGTTTGTCTCACACACACACACACACACACACACACACACACACACACACACACACACACACACACACACACACACACCAGAGCATAAAGGTCAATATTTCTGTTCTGCTTTGGTGCCAAACTTCTTTAGAATGGAGGACAACATAGCTCCATATTTCATAGGTACTCCTTCAATCATCAGACATACAGTACTCGGCTATCCATCACCAGATCGTTTTGAATAAACTACTCTGATCCTTTCTTCGCTTTGACACTCTGAGAAGAAGCCAGAGGACTTGGAGAAGGGCACATCCACATTTTAGAGTTCGGTTATTCATTAGACTTAACGAAAACAATATTTAACTGCAACATAATATAAATGTCCCTTTTTTAAAAAATGAAGGCACATCCTCACAGATAAAACAGTATGACCAATGTAAACGCTGACAATTTGAAAACAAAATGATTTCCAGCTCCTATTGTCTTCTATCAGCTGATGACCTTACTGTGTTATTGCAGTTTTTGTTGTCATAACATATATCTTTGACCTTGGCTGAGGTCTTCACAAGCCCACTGTCTAAACATATTGATATTCATAAAAGCAGTATCACTCTATCAATCTGCTAGACAGAGATCTAATACAATATAATGAAGCAATAATGAGGAATTTTCTCTTGTTAAAATGTCATTTATGTAATGAATAAAAGATGATGGGTTCAGCTGTCTCTGCTTTGTTCTCAATCACTTTTTTTCCTGCCTTGGCCTGTACACTAACAATGGCGTCATTGGCAGACATTGTCCCAATAATCAGCCAAAATTGCTTCATGTTTCCGCCGTATAAACAATCATTAGGATGTTGTTTTGTTCATTCGCTTCGCCTCAGCTTTTCATTTGCAAACACTCTCTTCAACGAAAAAAATCACTGACAGCTTCTAATCTAAATCTGTGATAGTTCAGGGTGCCCTGATTGTGACAGCATGGCAAGGCAAATACATTTGCAACTGTGTCTGCGTGTCAGGAACCCCCTGCTGGCTTGCCATCTCATCTCCATATTCTTTTATAGGAAATGTAAATGGATACATGATTATCCTTACACGGGCCCAAGCAGGGAAGGGGATCCTACCCTTCACTGTGACTAAAGAAGAGAGGGAAATGTTATGGTACACATTATAAATGATTTACGGGTGCAGGATATAGCATCTTTCCGTTGATAACCTCTCTTGTGTGTGCTTTATGTGCTCGTTTTTCAACCGAGATTCACCAGGGTCCCAGCGGTGCAATGTTCTCTCTCTGTACCACTCGAAACAATAAACAGTGTTATCTGTCTGCCTTCAGTTTTCAGTCGTTTACACTGACCTGGTACCTTATGGTAATAAATCCCACCGAGTGAATGACGGCCGATATACTTGATGCTGAATAATTGGTCATTTTGGTTGCAGGCTCCCTTGCTTCACATTATAGTGATAATGAAGTCCTGCTGAATATGGTGATCAGTGTGTGTGTGTGTGTGTGTGTGTGTGTGTGTGTGTGTGTGTGTGTGTGTGTGTGTGTGAGGCATCTCTGCCTGCATCTGTCATCTGTGCGCATGCAAGCTTCTGCACGGTTTGTGTGTGTGTTGCAGAGGTGTCTCCTGAGTCAGGGATTATTGCTGATAGATTATTTCTTCAGCCCCCCTCGTTATCGCTGGATCAAACAGATGTGTGACCCGTACTTCATCACTCCATTCATCCTCCTCTTAAACTGAGCTCTGGAGACCTTGCAGGGGAAGGATTCTGGAACCATATATAGAATGCTGGGTTGAGACCAGGGAGCTCATGATACCGCTGCACTGGGACCCTTTTGCGTAATTATCGTCCCCAGTTAAAAGGGTGTTTAGTATTTCTTTGCCTTCACTATGAATTAAGTTATGCAGTAGAGAAATAAAACTGCACAAAACTTGATTGAAATCACTTTTCATTCACCGTGTGCAGTCATCTGGAAACACAGGAGGTTTTAATGACTTTTTAAAAATATCTTCAGGTCTTTTCCACTGCTTTGGCCTCCACTGTCCAGACTCGTGTTCGTGACGCTGTTATTATGTGATATTGTCGTCACCTGTCCTCATTACTAGTTGAAGGACAGGCCCTTTCATGCTCATTAGCGAGCGCTCCTGTGTCAGCAGACTACAGACGAGTCATAGAAAGAAGCTGCAGTTATGAGAGACTGTGATGTCAGCTGACCTGTGTATACCGTGACAGTGGTGACACCCCCCCAACACACACGCACACACACACACACACACACACACACACATTGTCAGCGGCCCCTAACGAGGTCATCACTGTCCTTCAGACAAGGGTCACCCTTACATTTGACCCCTGTCCCTCCCTGTGCTGTAATGTCAACAACTCCTCCCGTCACCTGTGCTGCGGTTGTTCCCCCCACCCCCTCTTCCCTGTGACGCTCTTCCTCATTGGTGGGTGGCATGCTGAGCTGTCACACAAGTGGCCAACGTGTATGGAAATCAAGGTGGGCTCATGTCTTTTAATGAGACAGACGTAGAGCGTCGCTAATGTCCCTGCCTTCGTTAGGCAGGCCCCAGCTGCAGCCTGTCAGCCCCCCTTGTTAAACTCAGCCCTGCTGGGACGGCCAGGCAGGGCAAATGCTGCTAACGCTATGTCTACCTGTCTATCAGCTCGGGCAGCTTCTTTCTCCTCCCTTCTCCCCTTGCTGGACCTTAGTCTCCGGGGTAGAGAACAGGCTCTGTCTGCCTGATGGCATAATGCTGTATGACAAGGCAGTAGTTGTTACTGCTTTTTCCCTGAATCCTGGGAGCTGGTTGGCTAATGATCCACCAACAGGGCTTTGGGGCGCTCTACGGCATTTTGTTTCCTGATTAGAAGGCAGCGGCGGCCTTTGTCAACAGCAATGTCAGCCACTGTAAGGACAAAGCTTTGTTACCAGTGGCATTATTAAATCTGTTTCCTGTGAATCCACCACCTGTGTTGACCAGGCGGTCAGGGATTCTGAGAGGTTTTGTTTGTTTGTTTGTTTGTTTTTTACCTCCTAGGCTGCGATATTTGTTTATTCTCTTGCTTCTTACACCTCTGTATTTGTTACTGATAAAGTTTTGCAGAAAGACAGCTGCACTAGGAGAGGACAGAATTTTAAAAACAAATTAGGGAGAGGAAAAGCTAGGTATAAGTATGTTCCTTTTTACTTGACTAAATAAACAACAGCTCATTTGACACATTTAAAAAATTATGTATATATATATATATATAT
>BJFM01001208.1:1717-19194 GCA_016586285.1 Arothron firmamentum | reverse complement strand
ACACACACACACACACACACACACACACACACACAAATACACATGCATTATTGCAGCATAGCCACTGTAATGGTAATTTAGATTCAACACAAAGGGGGGAAACATTGTTTTCCACAGACCACAAGTATTAATTATCTGTTGTTGTTTTTTTTTCTCCTATGTCTGCCTACAACAGTGAGCGAGAAAACTGGAGCAAAAATGAATAAGCAACAACAGGTTACAAATGAGAAGGGGAAATTCTGTTACACACAATGACCAGTTCAGAGTTTGGAGGCCTGGGAAATAAACAGGAACTAATAGAGTGGGTCTCTGCAATGTTGGCTGGCAAAGGTTCTGTCCTGGGGAGAAAGGAAGGGCAGGCAGAGGGCCAGGAAATGTCGTCGGCCCCTAGCTTCATTAAGAGGTGCAAACACAGCTCCACGGTGCCCAGACCTAGGACTCCTTCTGTCAAATTACGGTCTTAGCTTGTGTTTTACATGAGCGGAAGGCTCCAGAAATCACACTTGATGGACCAAAGCCCTGGGAACAACTGTGACTTAGTAGCTGCTTCCTCCAGGTTCCTGTTGGAGGGAAATATTCACACTTAACTAGGTTGGCTCCCGCTACTTCAACACCAGTCCACAACTTGTATCAGTGAGTTTACTCCAGTCAAAACATGTATTTGTTGAACGACATGAGTGCACTTAATGGTGGCTTAATCCTGTCTGTGCTATCAGACTAGCATCTATGCTGAAAAAAAAAAGAATACAGTGACAACTCAATTTGTTCACGTGCACAGGATGTGATGCCTTGCTGAATGCAAACCAGATAGTGACTTTGGAACACCATGCTAATACTGTCAAATATACTCATCACTGCACTGACACTTCGCCGTTGTGTTTAGCCTTTTTGTTTTGTTATAAAGCCCCAGCTACAGCGTCGGTCTGATGCTGCTCACTCGACACTCACTGGCTCATATCACTGGCTCAGACAGAGCAGAGATAATCAGCATGAGGGTGGATTGATTTTTGGCTGGGTGTGGACAGTGAGCGAGGGACAGTAGGCCTCCAGACAGAAGCTTGGCTGGACTTTATGAAGACTGGAGCCTTCTGTGAGGTTGCTTGCCCCACCACATGGAGTGCTCCAACAGTGACCCTGCTCAAACTGGCAACTGCCAACCGTCTGCTTCCGTCTGCTTGGCATATTTGGCCATTTAGTGGGTGCTTGTGAAGATCAAATGGGTTAAGATCACCCCCTCTTAGTGAGCGGGGGAAAAAAGAACATCAAAAAGGTGTAAATTTCACTTCCCCACTTTTGATTAAGTCAAGCATGAAAAGAAATGTAATACTCTCAAGTGGCAAGGGTTTACACTATTGATGCTGTTACTTCTGCTTCAGGAGGCCCAATCAGCCAACGGGGAGCTGAGTAAACTCGTCCTGAGTTTTAGGAGAGGCCAGATGGAGGGCTTTTGCTGTGCCTGAAAAGACAGCTTAAGAGCTCGCCTCCTCAATTCCACTCAATACTGACTGTGTGAAATCCTGGCCCTGGCTCACCCCCCCCCCAACAACCCACCCGCCTTTTCCAAAGCTGGTGGCTACCACCATATGGGCTTGTTTAAAAACTCCCACAGGCTGGTACAAAGCACAACAACACAGTTTTCATATCAAGAGACACCCCCCCCCACACACACACACACACACACACACACACACACACACACACACACACACACACAACACCCCCCCCAACTCCTTCCCTTCTGATTCCAATTGCTGTCACGGGTTCTGCTCTGATTAATAGTCGGTGTTGGCCGTCTGTTTTGGCAGTTCATTTTGTGCGATGATTAATATGAATTTGCCAGCTCAATCCAAAATTCACATGTCGCACAAATGAGAGTGGTTGCTTGTCTTTTCAATTGTTAAAAAAAAGACATTGCTTTACACTAGATCAATATCAGTGGGTTGTCATCTGAATGTAACATTGTAACTCCTCGTTGGGCTTAGTTGCAACAACCTTATACAAAGCAAAAGTGAAGTAGTGCAGTGCCCTTGGTAGTATGTGGTGGACACCAGAATTGGGTGGCTTTTGAAAAGACTTAATAGAATCTTTAACCGTTTCAACAATCATCTCCCATGGAGTTGCATTAAGTAGATATTGTAAAGGGAAAATGACCTAAATAGCTCAACATCAACCTCATTAGGCATGCAGGCAGGGCCTGGGCCATTTCATGGTGGAAGCTATTGTCAAGGCTCACCCCAGGTAAGCATTAAATTGCAAATGATACCCTGAAAGGCAGGGAGAAGAGGGCAGAGTGGGAGAGTGAGTGAATATAGCAAACACAGAGAAAATGGTTCTCAGGACAACAGAATGAAAAGGCAGTTGGAGGAGCTGCTCTGACCGTAAAAAATCTAATACATCACAGCTTTTGGCCAGCAAATTCCACTCGTCTCCTAAGTGTCTTATTTGTAAGCAACGCTGAGCGCAGGCCTGTGTGGAGACAGAGAAAATAGAGAAAGAGCAAAAGAGGGAATCTAATGACAGACTGATGGCAATTACTTGTGCCCGTCAACAGCTCCTCTCCGTCCCAGCTTTCGAGGGGAAAATTAGACGAGTTGGAAAAGTAAGGCAAGAGAAAGGCCCTGAGTAGGTGAAAACAGTTTAGCCTGAGTGTGAGTAAGAAGTCTCCACAGCTTCTTTCTACGGATACAAATTTTTTTCAGCAGTGCACATCTCTCAGCTAATCAATAACCCAAAGTCCTGCACAGAACAGTCTCCCTATTGAACCTTGAATAATGTTAATAAAAAGAATCAAAATGCTTTTGTGAGCCACAATAAAAGATGCTCAGAAATGGGTGGTACATTTTCTGGTGGAAATGCTGTCTGTCTCCGTTTCTGGTGAAAAATTATACCGCTGCATATTCCTTGTCACCGGTGGCGTAAGTGAAAGGACCCCCGAGGACAGTGCTAGGCACCACTTGTCTTGTGGAGTGGAGTAAATTAAAGCAGGGATTAAGGCAGGCGAAATTGTGGATGACAAGCAAGGCGGTGGCAGGCACATCAAGTGCTCTTTAGGCCCATATGTCTTCATGAAGAGCAGCAGTAGGGGCCAGCAATGAGCCCACAGCACAGCAGTTTATTCAGGCTGAAACAGATTAATGCTTCTCCTCGCTCACCCTCTCCTCATCGGCAGCACCCGTTTCTTCAACGCTACACATGAATCATGATCTGCTAAACAACTAAGTGTAAAAAATAAGTGTAAGTTTACTATGATGAGTTACAACCTTTAAGAAAAATATTAAATAGCATATGTCTATTTTATCAACTTTCCCTCAAAAATGATTAACCTGTTTTCTGTTGTTGTTGTTTGTGTGGGTAACTATATACTAAAACAAACAAAAAACCTCCACTAATTTTAACACACAAAAGCTTAGGATGCTAAGAGGAAATTTTGACACCACTATATCTTTAAATGCCATGGAGAAAACAATCTCTGACCGTAATCTACTAACAGGAGCATAACACTTCGTTTAAGGGCTAAAAAGAGGTGTGTGTGTGTGTGTGTGTGTGTGTGTGTGTGTGTGTGTGTGTGTGTGTGTGTGTGTGTGTGTGTGTGTGTGTGTGTGTGTGTGTTTGACATGGAATTACTATGCAGTTACAATATGATGACACACATTAATCATCCAAGTTTCACCAGAACGGCCGTGAGGCCTCGTCCGATACATTAATTAGCGAGCTTCTCCAGTTGCAACTTGGCTGTTGTTAACATTTGGAAAAGGCTCTGCAGCCGCTGCACCCCCACAGATAAATATCCTCTGGCCACTTGATGAAAATATCACAAACAACTGCAACCACATATGACAGAGAACACGATGATGCCAGCCAGGCGGGAGGCAATAGTGCGCATGCTGGGAAGTCCAGAGGCACTGAAAATGTGCGTGTGCATTCACCTAAACGTAGGCTGTGAGAGGACACACGTGTTAAGTTTTAAAACCCATGGTGTCATTTGCACAGTGGGCCACGTCAGACATGCAGAATGCAGCAATGGTGAGACTTTGTGTTGTGGAAACATTAAAAATGTGCTTTGGGGATTCTGTTATTTTCTAATACAGAAATGTCCTTGTTTACATCTCGTCTTAATGATTCTTATTGGATTAATTCCCTCCCCCCCTCTCATTTTGTATGCAGGCTCAGTGTTAAATCTATGAAAGAGCTCTGTGGGAAGCAGCCAGTGGGTGCTCTAATGAAAGTCACACTGCTGCCCTACAGAGAGGTCAAGCTTTTACACCTGGCCATAACCACATGGGGCCAGACTGCATGCATGGCCTTGGAAATGACTGTCAGATAAGAAAATGCATAATTTAGATGGGGCGATCGCGCAAACAGCAACAGCAAAAATAAAAAATAAACACAAAACCACATAGAATAGTTTTACACACCTACTTTTCAGTTGTAAATGCTTTACTTTCATTTTTGACAGGATAGAATTTTTTTAAAATTTCTATTTTCTGTGGGAAAAAGACACAGCTGTGTAATTTTTACACATGCTTATATTTCTTTAAATTAGACTACCCCAGTGGAGGATCATATATGGTTTCATGCTGTTCAATCTGTATAAAAATACATACATATTTGCACACAGAAGGCACATTTATGCTCTTATGCAGTTGTGTGATTGTGAGCGAGGTTGGTGGTAAACTGTGTAGATGTGTGTATTGCCACCATCACACCAGAGGATGGCAGAGTGGTTGATGAGACTTGGCTCCACTGAGCTTAGATCCTGACTGGTTACTGCTTTGGATGCAGGGGAGGGCTTAAACAGAGGGCTTTGGGCCCCCATTAAGCACTACAAAGCCTGCTTATTTTCACAATTCCACACCTCTGTTTAAATCATTCTGCATTTTATGAATCAGAACTGCTGAGACGGATAAATCCGAGTTCATATTTCAAAGGTATCTCAAAACATGCTCAGAGATTGTAAGTGACAGTTTGGACACTAATTCTGAGAACCTAATATAAATCAGTGGATGTCTGAAATAGTCATTCCATGCAGTTAGGACAACCATGCAAAATAAATGGACAGGTATAGTGTCAATCACTGTTTCCTTTGAATATTACAGCAGAGGATAAAGACAACAAAGACGAGTTCACTGGCTTCATGGCGCCTCCTGACAACACAAAGATCTTAGGCTGCTAAATTGTATTTCCAGTAGCATGCAACTGTCCATCTGGCTGTCGTGTCCAGGGCTCTGGCCCCCACAAGCAGCCTGTGCAGTTAGAGTCCACGCATGGTCTGATCCTCTTGGCAGCCAATGATGTAGCACGCTAATGAAGAGGTAATGAGCCAGCAGATCCCCGCGATCTGCACGGGGGCCACAGTGCAAAAGTTTACGTTCCCAGGACATGGAGGGAGAGCATGCAGAACAAGCTGCAGGATGAAAGCTGGGCCTGAGTTGGCCGCATAGATCTACAGCCACAGAGGGGATTACAGACACCTACTTCCAGCTTAGGCTGGAGTTTTTGAAGTTTGGGCATAGGAGGGGTGGAATCCCTTTGGCAGAGTCCTGTTTGATTCTGGTGGGAGTCCGTCTCTAATCCCCCTTCCCGTTCTCACCTTCTGCCTGATCCACTGCAGCCTCTCATCCCCGTGGTCCGGGATCATTATCCACCTTGGCCAAGGGGGCTCCCCCTCATTAATTTCCCTAAGCAGATTACAGAGTGTGCGTTTGTTGTTGTTGTTTGAGCCATCTGATTTGCCTAAGCCCTTTGTTTTTTCATCTGGTTTACACTTTAATGCCCCCCAAATGAGTTTCAATGACGAGGGGAGGGGAACAACCTGAACCACTGGCAATCCTGCGTGGAACTTAAGAGAAGCGAGGCTAGCCTGAGGGGGAGGATGAAGTAACGGAATATCTTACTTCCCCTCCACTTCAGATTTAGATGTTCAGAAGGAGGAGACAAGCGTTTGTTTAACCTCGACTCATCTCCTCAGAGTGGAGCTAAAGACTAAATAGGGGAGTGGATCATCTGCGTTGACCGATAACTCCATCAGTAACTTCAACGGACCAAATATCTCCATCAGTAACTGCTGGAGACCACAAAAGGGCAAAGCTTCTGAGCCAAAACAAACCTGGCTGCTTCCCTATAGCCAAACATCCCTGAAAATGATGATCCCTGAAAATGATGAGGATTGTGGTGAGTTGGCAGACCATGCAAACTCCTGACTGAATTTGAGGCTGTTTGTGCCATCCAACGCTGGGGGGAATTAGTTTGCAATGACCGCTTGGTCGCTCCATCTTCTCTGCGTGACATCTCATTAGTAAGATGAACGCAGCCTGACCTGGGTCCAGCACCGCTTGGCAGTCCAGTAGGCTCTCTCGTCTGACACACCTCTCACACATCATTATCAGCTATTAGCCACAGTGAGCTGAACATTACATAATTAATCCATCGTTTCATTAGAAAGGAAGGTACGAGGACTACCTCATTAAAAGGGGAAATTGCTGTGGACACACAGCAGCTAGTTCTGTCAAAAGTATTCTCAAAATTCTTACAGACCCTGATTAGATTTATATTTTATACACAAAAAAACCCCCCAAGAAAATCACATGACCGAAAGGCCATATTTGCAAACTGGTTTTTGTTTGTTTACAGCCTGAACAGAGGGTAAACACAAAAAAACAATTCACCGACTATCACACACACACACACACACACACACACACACACACACACACACACACACACACACACACACACACACAGAGTCCAGAAACGAAAGACTTCCCAATCTACAGCAAACAATTCCATACAATTAATCTGACAAAGCAATGTAATTGATTGATAAGCCAGAGACGGGCCAACTTTAACCTTCGCTGGTTGCATTTGTCTGGGAGCACAGTGCAGATGTCATCAGTCCCATCAACAGCCCAGACTTTATCTGGCCCTGCATCGAAACACAGTCCTTTTGGAGCGTGGCCAGAGCCACCCAGAGAGGCTGAGCATTGAAAAGGCAAAGCTAATGGGACGTGCTCGTAGCCCTCATCTCAATTTAGATCTAACAGGCCAGGCCCGTGCGCCCTTTAAGGTCACAGCGGACTTTACGTCTGTCCTCTTTTCAAAAAACGCACTCAAAGGACAGGTACCGATTACAGCTCAGTAATTTTATAACTTTGATATTGTAACTACTGAAAATGTAAATGCAACTGGACAGTAAGTGTATTTATACAGACTAAAAATGAGCTCAGTTCCTTCAAGAATAAAAGCATTAAGGGATATTCTCTTCAATAAAGTAGCAATTTATTGAATAGAATATCGCTACAGTTGTTAGCAATTAGCTCCTTTGAACATAGTTTAAACTGATTTTCAGTCCCGATATCCTTGGACTAAAAACCTTAGCACACTTTTTTTTATTCGTTATTACTTTTTTATTATTATTATTTATTTCTGCTGCTGATTTAGGCTGTTGGATTTCCAGTCAAAGAGAAGTGCACATGTTGCAAATTGACACATTTCTCTACATTTTTTAAGGTCACTTGTGTTTTTGTGTAATTAACACAGTATATAATTCTTTCTCCTAACACCATGTCTGTGAAGTGGTTGTTACTGGAAATCCTGACTAAGAACGGCAAAATACTGCATGTTGGTTGAATAAACATAGCCTTGTTTAACAATGATGTCCGCAACGCAGCAATGAGCTGCACCTGGAAAATGTGGTTTGCTCCCGACCTGCAATCACATAATGAACTGCTGTCTGTATCTTTTCATTGTAAGGTCAAACAAGCACACTGAATCACACAGAGGCTGTGCTCTAAACAGCAAGAGAACCTACGCATTTGCCTTGGTTTAGACTAGGACATCTAAGACACAACAACATGGGAATAAACTATTATTTTTGCAGGGACAAGCAAAGTGTTTGTTTATGGCTGCCACTTGCCATAATTGACTGTCTGGTAACTATAGTGACCACATCCTCACTTTAAGCAGTCTTGTTTGTTGAATTCTGGTTATTTTGTTTATTTTTTTTTTTTTTAAAGTCAAATGCACTGTTGTCCTTTAGCTAAAACCCAGACAAAACTTTGTTAAGACAGTATACACTGAGAAAAGTTTTATTTTAGTCTCATCATGACCAAGTGACCTTACAATGACACGTATCTTCACTGCATGAATTGTGCAAGGCTGTGTATGCTGTTTATTTAAAGAAACGTGTCCACAATAATATTTAGCGATATATCCAATTATGATCTTAGAATTTCATGATGTCTTTTAAGACTTTAAGATGTTTGTGTTTGACAGCCAAAATGACTGCCACGGGTTTAAAATGGCATTTTCACCACAGCATTTACAGCTATTGTTTAGTGTCATTTACAGACATTGAAAGGACCTTGTAACGTTGTAAAATTAATATTTTTTTTTTTCCCATTTATTGACACAGGTGCCGTTCAGAAAGGACTGATAGACGGTGATGGGAATCAAAAAGTGTGCATCATAAATATTATAAAATGCTTCATAATGAATGTATGTCTCAGGATTTATATCTTAGTTTAGATTTTCTAGCTGCTACTTTTAGGGCCTCGATGCTACAGGTTGCAAGCAACAAGTTCGGCAGAGTGGACAGCTAAGTCGAGAAGAGATACACATCCAAAGCTAAACTGGAAGGAGAGGCACAGGCAGAAGGTGGACACAGAAAGGGAGGGTTGGGTCTACAACCGCACTGCACACCACATCACACCATACCACAGAGAAAAGCTTCAGGCAGTGGCACTGGCTCCCCAATGGCCTCACCCCACTGATCCCGCAAATTTGGTAAACTTCATGGAAATTTAATAAGCGCCGCTGCTTTGTGTTCACCCACAGAGCCCGGGCCCGGTGCTTGGAGGCACATGTGTGATGGTTTACCCGCAGACACTCGCCAGCGTGTTTCCAAAGCAGACAGAGGAAAGTCCCTCTTAGTGCTGCACCTCTATGAGCCAGGGAAGGAGCTGTGACCCTAGGGGTAGTGCTGCTACAGCCAATATAGACTCTGTACATCCTGAGGGGGAATAATATGTGGGGGTGGCCCAGTTCGGTTTCATTTTCCCTCCCCTCTCTCTTCTCTCTCTTTCCACCCCTTCAAAGACCCTGCTCAGCTGCTCCTGCCAGGCTACAGAGCTCTTTGAGTTAAAAGGACAGCGATTCTCATTTGAAATCCTTGCCTTTGCTTCCTCATCTTTCCTTTTTTCAAGGGGTTGGCTTCTGCTGGCTGCACCACACTGAGCAATGCTCTTCCATGACAACTAAATAGGCCCCCTAATACCACTTCATAAAGCTAAGGAGTATCCTCCAGGCAAGGAGCTGTAAATTAAAGACATAAATGTTGCCTTCATGAAAAGCGCAAAATGTGAGCCCAGCACTAAGATGACAGGGGTAGTTTAACAATGTATCTAAATGATACTTTAGGCAGGCATAATTTATAGGCAGATTCTTCAGTGAGAAATAAATGGATTTCCTGGTCACATGGATCGTGAACAGAAAAAAAGCGTCTCCATGCATTTGCCTTGGTTGTGGTTCACTCAACAAGTGTCACAAATGGAGGTATCAGTTTTTACAGTGGAGAGAAACAGTGAGTTGCTCCAGCTGAAACAGACATTTTAAGGACGTCTAACCAGTGCTGTAGGATGCTATCCAAGAGATTCTAGAAGCTCCTAAGCACATCGGGGTAAACTGTGCCAAAACACATAAGAAACATCAATGAAAACGTTAATCTAGTATTGCAAATTTCAGATAGCAAGAATATTGTGTTCTATTGTTTAGTCCAAAACAGTCACAACCCCCCCCCCTGTAAATCTTGGATGAACTGATATATAGTTTCATGTGCAGCAGGTAAACAGAGAGAGTGTCTTTCAATTCTGGCTGTCATCATATGGCCGTGTCCATCACCCTCTGATAAACAGTTTTTGTCAGGCTCATAAACAGTTCAGCTGTCCCCTTGACAATTTACCTTGCTATCCTTCATTTTCTAAAAAAGAGGGATCCCACAAGGATGACAGATGTGGAGGAGGGGAAAAGAACAACATGAAAAGGGATTTCTTTTAGCGTCTCCAAACATGCTGAGAAAGAAAAAGATGCTCTTATTTAGTCTCAATCCCCTAACACTCGACAGACAAGAATGAATGGCTGCAGTCGCCTATTACGGAGAGATGACAAGAGATGAAGAAGAGTGAAGGAGCAGTCGAGGAGATAAGAGCTCTCTTTGACTCGCTGTCCTTCTGTCTGCTTCTTCCTCCTCCCTGCCTGTCTGTCGGCATCAGAAGGATGATGTGACAGAGCTGCTAAGCAGATATACCTTACCATCATTTACATGCCAGTCATAAATGATGGGTGCGTCACTCCACCTGGAACCGAACACTTCCTCCATTCATTTTTCCCACATTACTCTCTCTTCCTCTTTTAGCATGTCGCAGGGGTCTTGTGCCGTGATTGTGGGGTAAAATAGGAGGGCAGACAGACACAAAGTGGAAGGATGCTGGGCATCTCCGAGGGGATGTTTGGCTTTGTAATTCCACCCTTGAAATTTGTGATTACAAACGGGACAACTTTTTTTAATTTTCTCTTTTGTCTGGATTCAGCTGGCTGACAGTATGCCCCGGCAGCCGAGCCTTTTAATCAATCACACAGATAATCAAATGTCACTGGCTATCTGCTCCATGTAATTACTTTTGCAATTAAAAATCAATCTCCAGTCACCCCGTCTAATTAGAGGGATGGGCAGATCTTCATCTAGATTGATTTTATAATACATATTGACTTCAAATACCATAACATCAACATATTCCCTCATTTTCATGCCACAGAGCATCAAAACAAAAAAAAACAAAAAAACAAACAAACAAACAAAAAAAAGCCGGGCTTCACAAGGAGGTTAAACTATGAGGGGAAAAAAAGGTCCCCAGCCTAGGAAGGGTTCACCTTGCCTATGTTGCTCACTTGTCTGTAATGACACCGCTCATCCTTCCTCTTCCCACTGGATTGAAAGGGAATATCAGAGGGAAAATAATAGGACAGTGTAAATGACAAGCTACAGCCAGTTCAAATCATTTATTCTGGAAACTCAACATTTAACATAAATACTAAGAATGACAATGACAGACTGATGTAGGAACATCCAATACATTTTATTTTAGGGTTTCCAGAGGTGTCTGCTTGTGCCATACATCATGACATCCAGGCAGATGTCTATGGCAGATGCAAACAAATAAAATTCCTTCGGAGACAATGTGTGCACTATTCCCTCTCTGCTTTTAGCAGATTTGTTCCCAAGGAAACAGACAGAAGTGTCCATCTGCAAGACATCACAATGGCCTGTATGCCTACCGCTGGGGACAGGCGTGTGACAGTGTGCACATGCCTGCGCCCTGCGATGCGAATTTCTGTCTCTCATCTCCACCTCGTTGTCTTCAGGGGGACTCCTACTGCTGACAGGTCCGGTAATGAAGCGTTCCTAGACATGCACATACAAGGGTGCGTGCGCACGCTCGGAAGCGCGTATGCGTCAATGTACACAGAAACACATGCGCGCCCAGCCACGTCAGGTACAGCCTCGGGGAAAGTGCCACTCACACATGCAAGCCAATGAATGAAGCCTACAGGGATACGTGAAGCTCAAGGACTGCTTTTGCCTTGAGACCCACAAACAGCAAAGACGCTGGAAAAGCGTTGTAATACAAATATGTCCACTACAAAGTCCTATATTGAAGTCTCTTTTAGCTGATTGGAGCTACTCCTTCTGAGTGATTAGGCTTGGTAAAATAGATCGCTTCCTGCTGTATGATGTCCATAAGTGATTAATTCTGTCCATCAGACATGTGATGAGGAGTGTCCTCCTTCCCCTTGGCTGATGATAATAGAGAGCTCTGAGTCTGTAGTTCTAATCCAATCTGGTGCAGTGATTAAAGAAGAGATCAACACCTCTTATAACCCTGGAGGAAGGGAATGAGGGATGTGTGGGTAAAAAGAGGGAAGGCGCGATTCAAGCTAACATCACATATCAGTCTTGCCGTGCTGTACCTTTCTATCTGTCTGTAAACAAAGGCTTGTATCTTGGAAACCACTTCTGGCCCCTTGGGATGCAGAGGGTGTGATTGGCTTGCTGTAGCCTGATGTTACCTGGGCCTGTTTTCCAGTGAGACCAGTAATAAGGGCAGCACTTATCGTGCGTCGCCCCCAGCCAGCACCCCCTCCACTACGCTGCCGCTGCTTCACCAAACTAAGAGAAAGAGGGGAGAGAATGGCCCACCACAGTTGAGAAGTAATTAATCACCGTGGAGTGGGAGCTGTCAAATCCCCAGGTCTTTTGAACTGATAATGCTGCCCACCACAATTTAGCCTGATGGAGATGAGATTTTCTTTTTCACCTCTGGCAAGACAGAGACAAATAAAGTGGAAAGGAGAAGAGAGGGATGGCGGCTGTGTGTGTGTGTGTGTGTGTGTGTGTGTGTGTGTGTGTGTGTGTGTGTGTGTGTGTGTGTGTGTGTGTGTGTGTGTGAGAGAGAGAGTGTGTGTGTGTGTGTGTGTGGGGGGGGGTGGGCAGTAAATATATATTCTTTTTGAACAACAGCGGCCAGTGGTGTACTTAATGATTACCTTGCTCCTCTTAAACCTGACGTCCTTATCAAGTCTAAGTGTCCTGATCAATATGTTTCCTCTGCGGCATTCCTGAAATAGCTCACGCATCAACTCCCCTCCCCCTTCCTCCCACTGTTACAGCACTGTTTGATATTATAGCCCGATACCACAGGCCTTTGTGTCAGTCATACACGTGATTGGGTCAATATTATGTTCTGATACAGAAGTTAGGCTTATTGTTACGCACTTATGTCACACACTTCGTGCATCTAGGTCTGATTTGTAAGTTTCAAACATTGTCATTGATAAGACTAATGCCTTACACAAGAGCCAGTATTGTGTAAAAGTAAAAAAAGGGGGAGTTTGGACAATGTTAGGATACAAAATATATTTTAAAAACATAAAATGTGCAAGACTGACTAATGTGATCGTACAAAATGCAATATAGCAGCATAAATAAAGGGATTTTAACACAAAGTGTATTGATATTTGATGTGCATTACTGGTTTACTTTGACTTTAACACCAATATTCCAATGGTCAAAGTTCTCTCTAAGTGCCAGAGTTCAGGACCTTTGGAGGTGTCTTTTGCAACTCTGGGTGGAGGCATTAAGCACCATGGTTTGGCAGTGGGTGTGTGGGGCTGTGGAGCTGCCTCACAGCCGGAATGTGGAATGTTTTCTTACAGCTCTTTTGAAAAAACAGTCCTGAGCAGGTTTATGAGCGTATTCAGTGTCAGGAACAAATAAGCATGGTGACTCCATAACACAGTCCGCTCTCGATAAGCAAAGTGAGGTGGCCCCAAATGGAGGGAGGAGCTGCCGTAATTTGAAGACAAAGATGAAAGAGAGACAGCTGCCCTGAACGAGTCTGGGTCCTTATCGGGATGGCTGGGTCCTGTGTCAGACTATGACTACTATAAGTGGTCCATGTTGTGTGAAAAGCTCAAAGTCCCCACCATCACAACTTTTTTCTTTATCTGCTCTCACCTATGCTCCTGGCAGTAGATAATGCAAACAAAATTCAGCCGGTCTTTGTAGTTAGGTGAATACAATCATAAAACATGCAATGACATCAAACAAGAGTATTGAGTAATACCAAACATTTCCCCACTTTAATCAACATTTATATTGTAAAATAGAATGCAAAACCCTGAATTTGTAATATTTATTTTGTCAAAATATTGTAGAAGTCTGGACTAAAAGGAATGCATGTCGTGTCACTACTATTGTTTAGATCAGTATTGGATATGTATATATGAGTATTCAAATACTGTTTCCATGTCTGAACATGGTGCTGAATGTATCAGCCTCAGACAGACTTAGGCTACCAGACAAATGTGAAAAAATGGGGAAAAGAAAGAGTAAAGTGTATATTGTGTTTATATTTGTTGCTAATACAATGTCTCCTATCCATTCAGAGTTTCAGGGCTACTGGAGCATAATGTTCCTTTCCTCTCTTAAGCTAAATTAGCATGTCACCATGATGGCCTTACTGACACTGATGAGGTTTTTTTTTTTTTACCTTTTGTCCTGACTTCACACTCTTTAGAGGTAGAAAACCCACCATTGGAGAAACGGTTCCCTTTTTATTGCTGTGACATATAGTCAATACTCAATATAGTTCTTGACACCCGGAGGCACAATAGCAGTCACTTGTGTATAAAGAGTGTCAGCGAGTTATTTTGACCCCCTACTGTAATCATGACCTTTCCAATAACATGACTCCCCCATAGAGTCTAATTCCCAAAAGGCTCTTCGTACTAAGGGCTAAACTGCATTACTCCCAGCATTCACAGCTCAGCAGCTTCCAAACAAGCTACTGTTGACACACACTGAAAGCTCACATCCACATGTGTATGGGTGGACAAGGAAAATACTGTAAATGCCTGATGAGAAAGCACGCACCAGAACACGCAGAGAAATAGACACGCACATATATCCGCATGAACAAGACTTGCATATTTAGCTAAAGGGAACATAACACGTAACCAGTGATACCATGCATAAATGAAAGGGAAAATGATATGGCATGCATTTCATTCCTTTGTAAGATTGCGTCCCGAGGTCATTGACTAAATAATTAGGCGATTGAAGTGACAGATTAAAGGCAGATTGGAAGTGACTGTGAAAGCAGGATAATGTTTCTCTAATCAGCTTGGTCGGAGAAATGCAGATTGTGAAATTTTCCAGCCACTTCCTTAGAAAAATGCATTTCACTTCTGATTAGGGCTGATTAGTATGTTGGTGAAGGCGGAGGAGGAGGGGTTAGGGCCTTATGCTCCCAGGTTCCTGAGGCCAAAGAGACAGAGAGAGTGTACAGAGGTGTGTCGCTTTGCCGGCGGAATGGCAGCACACAGAGGACAGCCCGAGACTGGAAATGACCATTCGCAGAGGTTGTAGGCATGTTTAAGAGGAGGTAAGCATTTGAAAAAAAGAGGCAATCACATCAGAGGAAATATGGGGTCACTCTCAATCCTGTCTTATTGGGTAGGAAATGGTAATGGGATATCAGCTATTCAGTCTATTTGACTGGTAGATCATTTATTCAGTAGATCACTGCAAATGTGCCATAGCTGCACTGGCTAAAAAAAGTTAGCAAGTGAACTCTTCCCTGTTGAAGAATGGGAATAGTTTTGGAGAAACAGCATTACAGATGGTGAAATGCAGAACAGATGTAAAGTACAAAATACACAACAGGATCAAAGCTAAGCAGCTCAAGACAGATATGCCGGCAAATGATGATGAATGGGTCTCTACAGAATTGTAAGCCACTCACAAATGTAGCAAACTGCGAAGGTAAAGGTGAGGAGGGGAGAGCGGGGGACAGAAAGAAAGAGAGAGAAAGAGAGAAAGGAGAGAAGCACACCAGGGAGCAAAAACAGTGTCTGAACTCATTGGGATGATCCTCAGCAGAAGGCCCCCGCGATTAAGATCCTACATCAGGGATCAGAGTTTGGACAATGTGTAATTGATTTCCCCAAAGGCTGCAAGAGCACCCTGAGTGATCCGTGGGATACCCTCAACTGTGGAAGTTTGCTTTTCTCCCAGGCTCACAGCCCCAATTGCATGACATCACCACCTAGCACACATTTTTACTTTTATCTTTGAAAGATATATTATCCATGTGTTGAGCTCTGCTCGCGGAGATCAAAGGCAGTGCTGTGTTCAGGCACCATATTAAAGTGAAACATGATTTTGCTACAGAGAAATAATCTGTTTATTTCAAGATAGATTCAGTTACATACCTAACTTGCACAGCAACTCTACAATTCAACTTGACTTTGGAAGTTTTCCACTATGTCATGCTATTGTTGTCTGTTAGGTGATGAAATCAAGAAAGGGAGACAGCATATGTTTGCCATAATGCGCAATGACTTATGGTAACATTTGTATGAATATTTAAAGTCAGATTTGTAATTTTTCTTCAGCTGCAGCCTCTGCACACAAGTTCTGACGCGCACCCTCACATATGGACGACTGCAGACAATCATATCCCCTTTAATCTGCCGACGTGCCGCCCTGGATCACCATTGGCTGATGTGGCATGTCACGCTCAGAGGGAAACCAGACAGTGGGACACATGTTTGTGCAGTTCTAAATGGAGTGTGACCACGGTGCATCTCGGCAGCAGCGGCTGGGCAAGGACTGCTATGGGCTGACAGGGAGTGTGCTGTGATAATGTGAAGTGAACTGGCTTGATAAATCACTGTGTTGTTACCTTGGCTTTAGTATCTGTTTATGTCTCTACAAATTGAAACCCCGCTGGCACAAGGTTGAGGCAGACCTGCACTCTGGGCCCCCCAACGATTAGTTCAAGGTGGGGAGAGTTTAGATGCCTGGCCCCTATTGGCTATCTCCAACTTGCTGTTTTGTCTCTCCCTGCTGAGGCAAAGAGCCATGGACATGTGTAAGCAATAAAGCCAAAGGTCTGTCTTCCACTACTGCCTAAGTAAAAGGAATGCAGAACCAAACTATAAAATAATAATGGGCACTGGGGCAGGGAAGAGCCAAGGGAGGGCAACGAGCGGTGGAGAGGGGGGCATCAGGAAGACACATCTGGAAGGGGAACTCGAGGGAGGAGGCTGGGTGATACGTTTGGGTAGGGTCGTGAATCAGAGCCCCGCTTCTGACCCCAGGACAGAGGCAGAGCATTATATGCGACCTAGGCTGGCACCACATCAAATAGCTGGCAGATGAAGGGCAAAGGTTTGTTTGACCTGGGCACTAAGCTGGTGCTAAGCCTCTTAAAGCCAGAAGAGAGGAGCACTAACAGCAAGAGTGAGAAATAGGAGGGTGAGAAGGAGGGAAGGGAGTAAGTGAGATTCAGAGCAAGGAATATCATTCACTACTCCCTCCTCCTTTGTGGTAATCAAAGGGATGATAAAAAAAAAAGCAAGTTGATAGTAAACACAGATGCACAGAAGTCAGAAAAGATAACATTGAGTACCTTGTGCAGATTTGTTGCACGTGGGGCATTCTTCATTTAAAGCTAATAAACCAACATCCCCAAAGTCTGTTTAAAGCAGGTTTTCGTAATCACAGAAAATAAACAACAATCGGGACAATGAGACAGGCAGATGGAGTCCTGAGGCATTTATCTACTTTAAACATTTTCCCTTAGAAGCCGCAAAACTTATCACGAGATTGTCAACACGGTGACACCATTCTTTCAAATGAAATGCTAAAGTGCTGATCTGAGCGTGCGGCGTCATTGTTCATAAAATCTGAGGTTTGATCAAAAGGTTTGGTACATCCGCTTCAGTGTATAGCTCGACGAATAAGTGGAAATCATCAGGAGCGCTCACATCACAGGGATACAAGCATGGCAGCAGCTTCCAACCAGAAAGGCTATGGCAAAGCAAGGCAAATAACACCTGGAGGGGGGTGGGGGGGGGGG
>BJFM01001207.1:12583-31722 GCA_016586285.1 Arothron firmamentum | reverse complement strand
ACACACACTCACACACACACACACGGCGTTTACCAGCGTGTGTGTGTGTGATTCAGCAGATGAACCCTCTCGTGTGGCCCAGTTCACGGATGAAATGGTGCTTAATTGTCAGCCTGTTGGTGAATCTGAGCGTTCCAGGTTCTCCTGGTAGCTCCTCTCTGTTCCTGAGGATGTCTGAGGAAGTCCTCACAAAGATAGAAGGACAAGGGTGTGTGTGGTGGGGCTGTGTGTTCCCACCCACACAGCTGTGGCTTCATGTGTGTCATATTTCATGTGCAAGTGTGTGTTTAAACGTTCATCTGCAGGCAAAGTTAAAGGAGAAACAGTCTGTTTCATTTTGTTCCAGCTGGCAGTGGCACACACACACACACACACACACACACACACACACACACACACACACACACACACACACACACACATCTGTTTCTGACTGGTGAACGTTCTGTGGTTGTGAGAGTGCCCCCTAGTGGCCATCATCCGGGTCCAGGCTGCTGGTTCACCTGCGCAGGTACATCAGTAACAAGTTTGCCATTTCTGAGGAAACACACGCGCAGGAAATGAAGTGTGGTGTTTGATTAGAGCTCCAACTGTTGGCACGAGACCAAAGCTGATGTTTGAAAGGGAAAACCCACAGAGACAGAAGGCAAAGAACCTGAAGAAGAAAGACCAACAGGCTGCTCAAGCATCAGGTGCTCAGACGCGTGCGGGCGTGGCGTCCGTCTGCTCATCCACTCGCCATCACGCAGCAGCTCCCGTCAGCCCTCAGGTCGCCACTCACACAAACGCCATCAGCAGCGCCACACTTTCTGCTGTATAAAAGCCTGAGCTGAAGGAGGGCGTCTCTGATCTTCTGATGGATTCTGGGTCAATCAAGATTATGCCCACCTTTGACCCTGGAGAATATTCCAAAACGCTGCAGCAGACAGTTTAAATAAAAGCAATATTTGGACCAGACTGCAGAGTGAGAGTCTCTGTGCCATCACATTCAAATCAGATCTTTTATATAAGTCTCTTAATTACATCTGACTGCTCATCAACTTAATCAGCTGCAAAAATAAAGACGAACGCCTGCCCCCTGGTGGCCGGCCGCTGTACAGCCTCATGGTTCTGAGGGGCTGACTTTAATTCACACGTTTTTAATAATTCTGCATCCCAAAAAGCAGCACCGTGGTTAGTCCGCTCTGCTTACACACGTCTGTGTACTTGGGAATTCCAGTGATTAGAGAGGCTTTTTTTATTTTAAAAGATTCTCCCGGAACAGGTGTGAGCTTCCGGGTTCTGAACCGACACCTTGATTGAAGCAGCTTTGAGTTTAGAAGCAAATTAAGACGGTTCCTGCTGTTTTCTTTGAAAACGTCGTCATGCTTCTGTTATCAGGTCAGTAACTGTTTGATTTAAGGAATGTTTGGGTCACAGTTGTGTCATTATTCCATTATTCTGAGGTGTAGTAATTAAGCTAATTGTATTTCATTTTAATAGACGTTAGCGTTGTTTGGCTGTTTTGGAATGTTACTTTCACGTTGGTTAGTGAAACATTTTAGAAATGACCATTTTTGTGTGTGTTTATATGTCTTTTTAGTTCCTGTAGTTAATTAAAATCCTTAATTAATTCTCGTCCCAGGGCTCTGAGCTAACTTCCGGTTTAGCACTGCTAACCTAAAAGAGACACTTTAACAATGCGACTGTTACACAGAAACAGACTCTTAGGGTGAATTGACAGAGTTTGTGATATCAGATAAATGATTCGTTTTTGATGAACTGTTATACTGACGTTAACGTTTAATTAAAACATTTGTGGATGGGGTACGTTAGCCGAGATGATATAAAAATGAGCTAAAATGACGGAAACGGTGATGAGAGCCGGGGGCGGGGCCTGTGCGGCCGGGGGCGGGGCCTGTGCAGCCACGGTCAGGTGTGTTTTCTGCCCTGTGGCGTCTGCAGAACCATCGTGGTTCTGCGCTGGAGGGGACCATGATTGTGGGCTCTACACATGCAGATGTCCTCACCAGGTTCTGCTAACAGTCTGGTGTCACACTGGTGCGTCTGCAGCTCTTTTATGTGGATCAAGCGGCCATATTGCACCCTCAGCTGCGAGCCCGCCAGACTCTGACGGCGTGATATAGCCGGAGCGCGCTGGTGAGGCTGTCACAGCCAGACCATGAGTGATGTGGATGGACGACCTTGGGCCTTGCGCTGCAGTCGCTGCTCGGTGTGTTTGGCAGCCAGCGTGTGACATCAGCATAATGCAGCAGCACCAGTTGTGATGAACAACGACACCAGAACACACCACCGGCTGCGTCTTCACCTGCACACCGCGAGCCTTTGGAGCGTGAAAGAGAAGGTTAGAACCCAGGTTCTGAGAGGAGAGCGTGGCAGACCTCCCTGTGTGCCGCGTGCTGGCGCTCCTCTGCCACCCTGAGCATCATCGGGGGTTCTTCCCACGCTTCTGATGTGTGTTAAACACCCTGACCGGTCGACTCCTTCGGTTGGGGGCCTGATTGCTGGTTTTTTCTGGAGCTGTGCTTCCTGTGGTGGCGGCAGCAGGTCAGAGCGCTGCAGGACTCTGCTTTGTCTGCCGTTTTGTGGGTTTTCGAGGGCAGAAGAGGCGACTCTCACCTTGGAAAGTCTTCAGGCTCGTTTCTCCTTCTGGTGATTATCAGGGAAGCTGCTGGTTCCAGGCTGATGCCCTCAGCTCTTCAGCTGGGGTTCTTCTGTCTGAAAGTAAGCCTGGAGCCGTCGTGGACGGCTCTGGTTGTTGGTAGCTGATGGTGACGATCCCACTGCCCGTCTGGACCGTTCCTCCACCAGAACTGTGACCTGTGCCAGCGTACCTTCACCAGAAGGCTCCCGAGGCTCCTCGTCACTGGTTCTGGTGTGTCTGGATCGCCCTGCTCTTCTTCTTCTGCTGTGCTGGTGTCTGCTTCTTTCTTCCTGATCATAAACACTCGTTTATTTGTTGTTTTAATTTGGAGCAGCTTCAGGCAGACTCAGTCAGCTGGATTTAACTCAGAAAAGCTCTTCTTTGTTGAATATTTTAGTTTAATTGGTTTGATTTGAATTTTATTTTCCTTTCTTGCAGCTCAGACTGGTTGCAGCAAACGTCATTACCCAGAATGCAACAGGTGTGAGACGTCCTGCTGAAGTCACCTCCACGCCTCCTCTACGCTCCGGCCAATCCCCACGCTCTTCTCTCAGGTGCCATAGCAACCCTGCAGATGTAGCCTTCCCCTGCATCTGCATTCAGGTGACCAGCAAAGGATTGTGGGAGTGCTCGACGGACTCGAGGCCCCGGAGGCGCCACCCCGGAACAGACCAGTTTTTAATCTGACGGGAAGCAACCTGCTGCTCGCCATGTAGCCGCAACGACCAGCAGAAACGTTCCTCTGAGCCAGATTACAACACACACACACACACACACACACACACACACACACACACACACCCTTAGCAGCTGGAGAGCTTCATGTTTCATCTTTAGTTGTTGTACTGGGAGGAATCATCGGTTGAATGAACGGAGGCAGCGGCGTGAACCCCCCACTAGCACCACACACACACACACACACACACACACACACACACCTGGGAGCAATTCAGGACAGTGGATATAGATGGAGGGAGGGCAGACTGGAGCGACTAGATCAGACACAGAAAGGAGGAAGCTGAAGGTGGAGGAATAAAGGTGCGTCAGAGGGAGGAGCAGGAGGCGGGGCTCTGGGATGGAAACACGGGGGCAGAACGCAGGTGGAAGCAGCAGTGTTGTGCTGACTGACCGGTGCTGGAGCACCATTCCTGGACTGCCCTGCTCGTAGGAGTGACTGCGTCTCTTCTCGTCCCTCTCTGAGGCCAGAGTCAGACGGCAGGTGGAGGTGGCGCCATCGTCTCCGTCCCTGCTGCTTCTTTTCTCTCACAACAAGCTGTGACTTCCTGCCAGCTGGTTGTCCAGCGTGGGCGTCTTCTGTCCGTCCCAGATTAAAGACCACCAAACAGGAGGACTGACGCCGGACAGCTGACCTGGACCTGCTCACCTGACCTGACCTGGACCCACCGCAGACCAGGCTGACGGCAGCTCCTGGGGTCCTCTTCTTTCTGTGAGTCTCTGCTGCTTCTTCTTCTTCTTCTTCTCCTCCTCGTTTCAGTTTGAGCTGCTGACTCTTTTAACGTCTTTGAATGTTTTTTCCATGCTTGCTGACTCACTGCTGCCCCCCAGAGGCCAGGTGTGGTGTTACACCCCTACTGTGGTTCCAGATTTTCACCCAAAGGTTTTTAGTTTCTCTGCTCTGAAGCTTCCGTGCATGTGTGTCCGATCCTCTAATACAGTCCAGATGACGGAGGTGGAATCACTCCATTAAGGTGATTCACAGGTGCGTCATTGCTGCCCTGTGACCCTGATCCAGTCCAGACATCCCAGCATTGGTTCTCCCTCCTCCGGCTGCTCCCACACCTCCTGCCCGGCTCATCAAGCCTCCTGGTGCTCGGCTCCGTCAGCACGTGCTGGTGGAGCCGGCGCTGGGCTGATGGTGGAGGCAGCCTCAGGAGCCACGTCCTGCGCAGGAGAGAACCGATAAAGGTCATTCAGCTGCTGTCTGCTTTGAATTTAGATCTGAAATGAAGGCAGCTGCTGGAATGAGCTGCAGGAGCTGGATGCTTGGTTCCAGATGATTGTGTTTGTGTGGCGCAGCGTTCCTCAGCATCCGACTTCATGGTTAATTCGTTTTCACAGACAGACGGAAGCGGCAGTCGGCCAGAGCTTCGGTGCGGTTGTCTGCGTGCAGGGCAGACACGGACATCACAGTCTTCATCAGTCGCCGGGCAGTTAATGGTCTCCAGCCCTGCCTGCCTGCCTGTGG
This sequence comes from Arothron firmamentum, assembly GCA_016586285.1. NCBI lineage: Eukaryota > Metazoa > Chordata > Actinopteri > Tetraodontiformes > Tetraodontidae > Arothron > Arothron firmamentum. The sequence goes on along the minus strand of BJFM01001207.1, from coordinate 26,872 downwards.
CTGCAGGGACCAAGCTGGTCCATTCTGGTCCTGTCTTTGTCCCCGTGCACACCAGAACCATTGTCACTGGTCCAGGACTTAGAGGGAATTGGCACTGGGCCGCTGGTGCTGCTCTGGGATCAGTGTTGAGAATGAAAATACTAGAAGAAAGTGGATTATAGGAAAGTAGATGTGAAGAATCCTCAGTGTTCAGATTGTGGAGCTGAGGGACACATGTGGAACCTCGGGTCCAGTTCCAGTCCTGCTGGTCTGGATCCCAGCAGGGGTAGATCCACTTCAATCCCATTTCCTGTCTTTAAAGGCTGCTTTCAGCTGTCTGAAAGTCCGTGTTCACGTCCAGAAGCAGCATCATCAGGGCGTTCTTCCTGGGGGGTCCAGATGTTGTGGTGGCTCAGCTGCCTGAAGGTCCCCGTGTGCTTCAGAGCCTGACTGGCTGTTCTCAGCGTGGAGGCACTCCTGTTGTCAAGGTGCGGTCTGGTAGGTGTTGGTGGGGGAGGCGGCTCTGGCCCAGGTGGGCACCTGGGAGGGCAGGGGACCGTTCCGGAGCTGCTCCTCCTCGTGGAGGCTTCACCTCCTGCAGCTGATGGATGACTGCAGCTTCTCAGCTGCTTCCAGGGAGATCCTGGCCTGCTTCCTGTTGGTAGACAGCAGGAGGCCCTGAGAGGGGAAGGGGCGGAGCTTCTGCCCCATCAGCTGTCAGCGTGACCAGTTGGTGTCACGTTTGAGTGGGCGGAGCTCGCCGGCGGGGTGCAGGTGGACAGCTGACCACTCAGACGCTGGTGTTTGCTGCTGGAGGCTCTGGTTTTTGACCAGCAGGTCTCTAAACTGAAGCTCCTGCTGATCACCTTTTAGTCCTGATCTTCTCTCAGATCTAAGGCCCGGCCTGGACGTGTTCCTTCAGCAGAGGTTCTGGTGGGGAACGTCTTCAGCAGTCTCCACACGTATCTCAGCAGTTCATCATGGCTGTGGCTTCTGGCCAAACACAATCTTTGAGAAGGTCTCTGGGAAAATAATCCTGTTAAAAGCAGCATTTGGAAGGATTCATGAGCTTCCTGAAGTCCAGAAGCGCCGTCAGAGTAACCAGGTGTCACTCAGTGATTTAATGGACCTGAATATCACCACAAGGTCCCCACGGCCTGGATTTATATGGAGGAGAGCGCAGATACGTTCTCAGGTAGGAGACCACACATACATCTGCAAATATTGGAAGAGAGACTTTGGAGCAAGTAGGAAGAACTCTGCCATCGCCACAAATCTGAGAAGATGGATGATGGAGTCAGCCGTGGCTGAATCCAGATGATCCCAGCGGGGTTAGATGATTACCAGAGCCTGACCGTCAGCTGATACCTGAGCTTCTGAAACGTCAGAACGTCTGTCTCACCTCCTTCCTGAGCTCTGATTGGCTGCCTGCTGGTCCTGATGCTGCAGGTCCAGCCAGCTCAGGGATGCTGGGACGGCCGGTCCCAGCTGAGGCTGTGAGGAGGAGGTGCACATGTTGGGTGGATTTCTGCCGTCTGGGGCTTTGATGCTTTCATCTTCGGAGCTTCTCTGTCCTGTCGCTGCTCACCTGTGTCAGGTAGACGTTCATCAGTTGTGCTGGGATGTTAAGGATTTGAGGAGATTCTGTTGTCTCTCTCCAGATGACATCACCTCTCTCTTCCTCCCTCCCTCCCTCCATCTCTCCCCCTCCAGCCTTCTCTCTTCTCCTCAGATTGTTTCTCTTAATCTTTTACTTGCTTTTGCTTGATTTTATCTGTGTGAATAAATTCCGTATCTGTTCTATCTTTTTAATTAACTTTCACATTTCTTATTTCTTCTTTCCCTCCATTTCACATCTTTGCGGCACTTTTATCTTTTCAGCTCACTTCCTGTTAAATTTCATTGCTCCATCCCTTTAACTGGATCGGGTCTTTTATCTTGATTTGACTCTGCCTCCTCTTGCTCTTTTTCGTCCTCATTTCCAGTACTTTGCTGTAGCCACACCATCTTCTGCTGGCTGTCCTCGCGCGGCTCCTTCACTGACAGCAGCAGCGTGCAGGAGCAGGACTTTATCTTGGCGAGCTCTGCTCTTTCTGCTCCACCTCTGGAGACGCTGCAGCAGGTCATTGGCTCGATTTATTCGTTCTTTGATGGAGTTACTGTTGAAGGCTCTGGGATGTTGACTGAGCTGATGAAGTTGGGTCTCCTGCTGAGGTCTGATGTCAGAGTGGACGCTTCAGCATCTCACATCTTGAAAACATTCCAAAGGCAGCTGGAACGGCCTCCTAAAGGTCACAACCCCCCGCTGTCATCTGCTTAGAGGACAGAATGTTGGCAGCGGCCGTCAGAGCCTTCCTGCAGCGGCCCAGGGGCGTACGCAGACGCTCCAGAACCATCCACCCGGAAGGGAGGCGTGAAGGAAAAAGACAACAAAGGCACTGAAAAACAATAGCCTGAGCTAACGCCAGGCTAGCCTGCTAATGCTAACCCAAAATGACATATCTGGAATCATTCTGATGTTCCCTCATCCAGCTTTTTGCTCCTAAATGGTCTTAATTCCGCTCCAAGGCCAGACCTGCCAGTGTTTGGGCTTTAAAGCTGTCTTTAGTGGGCTTCTCTCCGTCTCCTCCTCCTCTCTTTGTCCTCCTGTCTGATGCTAATTAAGCAGGCAGATTTTATGCTTTTCAGTTGGACAATAGCAGCTCCTGAGGCGGCTGCACCAGCGCCAGGACACACACACACACACACACACACACACAGAGTGTCTGTAACACTCGTCTTCTGTTAGCATCGCGGTGTGTCAACCTTCTCAGTTGTGACCCAATCGCGTCCTGATGTCCGGCTGCATCGGTGGGGTGGTGTTGTTGCTAGGAGACGTGCAGCCCAGCGGACTGACGGTGCGGCTGTGACCTGAGTGTTTCCTGAACATGTCTTGAGGTGTTGGCGTGACCTTGGCGTGTCAGAGAGCCAGGAAGTGAAGGAAATGGCTGCGGAGCAGCCGAGTTGGCTTCTTTGAAAGGCAGAAAAGAGGGAGTGGAAGTTGTGTTTCCTGCTGTTGAGGCTGACGTTTCCTCACCAGAGCTTCTTCAGCCTTTTGCTGGTGCTGTTCCTCAGCTGGACTCATCCTCCACAGACGGTGAACAGTTCCACAGCAGATCCAGAGTCAGCTGAAACAAACGGCAGGTCCATTATTTCAGCGAGTGAACAGAAGAAGCTGAAGATGAAAGGACGGCGGCCAGACCAGCTCCACATTTATATGCAGATGTAGCTGCTGAAGTCTTCTCCAGCCTCTGACGATGACGTTCTCTCCTTACAGACGTTGCCATGGTGACAAACTGCACTTGTTTGCATTAGTCTGGAGAGGTAAGAGAACATCTGAGTCAAAGACCTTTTTTATGGTCAGAGGTCACACCGTGACCTTCAGTGTTCCACTCCTCTCCATCCTCATCCCTTCACCCAGCAGGAGTTCCTTCCTCCTCGTCACCCCAACCCTCAGCTGCTGGCCCTGTTGTGGTGACGTTGGTGCTGTCTTCTTGGTGATGGCGTCCTCATCTGTAGCTGCTGAGCTGGAGCCTCTTTTCCACTTGTGACTCGTGCAGTTTCCACGTGCAGGGACATGTCGTGTGTTGGAAGCTAATGAAGGGGATTAGCACGCGATTAGACGTCTTCACTATGCCGCAGCTTTAAAATAAAATCCCATCAGCCCCTTCAGACAGAGATGCTAATATCAACCACAGATGCTAATATCCAGCTCAGCTGAGGAAGCCCCGCCCCCTCTTTGCCATGGAAGCTGGTCTGAGAGCAGTTTATGGTTGCAGCGTGCTCTGCTCGCCTCGTGAGGGCGCCCCACGGGACCGTGCATAAGATGATGCGGTAGCAGTGATGCCTCCTCCCGTCCTGCAGGTGGCGGTGCAGGCAGCCAGCAGACCGGTCTCCATGAGGAGCAGTGGAAGATGCCGGCTCTGCCAGCGCTGCTGCTGTCCACGTGTGTCTTCATCCCTCTGCTGACCATGGCGCCCCGCCCCTTCAGCCGGGCCGACGCGCCGCCCGCCCTGCGGATGGGTGAGTGACATCTTCATCACTGTTTCTTCTTCTCTGTGACTGTCAGGCTTGAATAAAGGCAGAGTTAAAGGTGAGCCGTCACGGGCAACCTGGTTGCCTTGGCAACAGGTGCTTACGTGCTTGGCAGCTTAAGGAGATAATAAAAGTTTGATCTGCTCAAGTGTCGACAATGAAAGTCTTCTTCTTTGATTTGTGCTTCTGCCACAAAGCCGTGAAGTCCAGCACGTTGACCGGTTCAAAGGTCAGGGACGAGCAGACGCAGCTCCTCTCTTCATCTGCAGACTTTCAACACGTTTCAAAGACTTTTCATAAAACTCTGAACGTTTGGTTCCAAACAACTTGAATAAAAGTCGTCCAGCTTTGTTCTGCTGCACAAAGTTGGACGTTGATGGTGGATTAAAGCCCGTCCAGGTTTCAACAGCAGCTAAGACGTCCTTTCTGTCATCTGTTAGATGTTTATCTTTTAGTTCATAAAGGAAGTGGAGGGAGGGAATGAGCTGGGATCACCACTGGACAGGAAGGAAGCTGCAGGTGGTCGTTGCTGGTTTTACTGGTGGGATCAGGTGGCTCGATGCTAACCTGCAGCAGCGTTAGCTTAGCATTAGCTTCTCCCAGGCGTGGGTTGCTGTCCCGTTGGTCATGTGTCATCCGCCTGATTTGAAGGTTGTGAGGTGTTTGACTCACTATTGGCCTTCAGTCCAGAACCAGGTCCACCAGTCCAGAACCAGGTCCACCAGTCCAGCCTGTGTCTCACGTCTGTCTCCTTCCAGCCGCCATTTTGGACGACCAGTCTTTGTGTGGTCGTGGCGAGCGTCTGGCGTTGGCTCTGGCCCGAGAGAACGTCAACAGCCTGATGGAGAGCTCCTCCCAGTCCAGGGTGGAGGTGGACGTCTACGAGCTGAAGAACGACTCCCAGTACACCACCACCGACACCAGTGAGTCCCAGTACGAGTCCCCCGGGCCCTGGACCGGGCTGGTTGGTCCTCATAACTACACATTTCCTCTGTTAGTGTGTCAGATTCTACCAAAGGGTGTGGTCTCTGTGATCGGCCCCGCCTCCAGCCCCGCCTCCGGCTCCGCCGTCAGTCACATCTGTGGGGAGAAGGAGGTGAGTTCGAGGTCTCCTGGCTGCTCAGACGGTAGGTGGGGGGTCCGTCCCGTGCCTTGCTCACCGTCAGCTTCCTGTGAACCCGCTCCTCAGATCCCTCACGTGAAGATCGGCCCGGAGGAGACGCCCAAGCTGCCGTATCTCCGCTTCGCCTCGGTGACGCTGCACCCTAGCAACGAGGACCTGAGCATGGCCATCGGCGCCATGCTGCGCTCCTTCGGTTACCCCACCACCAGCATCATCTGCGCCAAAGCCGAGTGTGAGTTTCCTGTTTCACCAGGACGCAACTTTTACTCTGAAAAGCAGCTTCCTGTTTTAAACATGAGCTTCTGGTCAGTGGAGACACGCCCCTCCATCTGCTGGTGGGCGTGGTCAGGCTGTATTTTCTGGTATGTTACTCCGCCCCCCAGGCCTGTTGCGATTGGAGGAGCTGGTCCAGAGCTTCCTCATCTCCAGGGAGACGCTGTCGGTGCGGATGCTGGACGACAGTTTGGACCCGACGCCCCTGCTGAAGGAGATCCGTGACGACAAGGTGGCCACCATCATCATCGACGCCAACGCCTCCGTCTCCTACCGCATCCTCAAGAAGGTCAGGACGGCCGTGTTGGTCGCTACCGCGGAGAACAGGCAGGAGGCGGGGCTAACTGACGGCCGCGCCCTCTTTCTCTGACCTGCAGGCCAACGAGCTGGGCATGATGTCAGCCTTCTACAAATACATCCTGACCACCATGGTGAGATCTGCACCAGCTCCCCCCGACATTAAAACAGCCCCCGCTGGGGGCGGGGTTTAACGGATGGCTCTGCTCCAGGAGAACCCTGGGTGGATTAGTTCATCTCTCACTTCCTGCACACACACACACACACACACACACACACACACACACAGGTGTGTGTGATGTCTCTTCCAGCTGACCTGACCTCCAGGGTAACAGGCGGCCAGGCTGGTGTGGCTGTTGCTGAGCGGCTGTTTCCCTGCTCAGGACTTCCCGCTGCTGTGGCTGGATGACGTGGTGGGGGACCACTCCAACGTCCTGGGCTTCTCCATGCTGAACAGCAGCCATGTTTTCTACCTGGAGTTCATCAGGAGCCTCAACCTGTCCTGGAGGGAAGGCTGCAGGATCAGTCCCTACCCAGGCCCGGCGGTAAGCTCCACCCCCTCGGGGAGGGCGGGGCTTCAGCCACTCTGACTCCTCCTCTCCTCCAGCTGTCGTCAGCGCTGATGTTCGACGCCGTCCACGTGGTGGTGAGCGCCGTGAGGCAGCTCAACCGCAGCCAGGAGATCGGCGTGAAGCCTCTGAGCTGCACGTCTCCTCTGATCTGGCAGCACGGAACCAGCCTGATGAACTACCTGCGCATGGTACGCACACACACACACACACCCTCAAACACACACTCTCTGTCAGTGACGGCAGGTTCCCTCTCTGATCAGGTGGAGCACGACGGTCTGACGGGTCACATCGAGTTCAACAGCAAAGGTCAGAGGACCAACTACACCCTGAGAGTCCTGGAGAGACACCCGGGGGGTCACAGAGAGGTCAGGACACGCCAGTAAAACCAGTACAGCTTCTTCATGATGGAGGTCTTCACACAGGGAGCTTTCCTCCACTCCAGCGCCACCTACAGGCTGCTGTTAGTTCACCTGCTGCAGGAGCTGAAACCTCCTCCTAAAGTATGACGCTGAGACCAGCATGGTGGACGTGATACCAGTTTAGCCTTCCACAGGAGCTGGTGGCGTTAGCCGGGAAGCTACCACTGACGGCTAACGCCACTGCTAAGCTAAACCAGTTTAACCAGTGTGCAGTGGGAAGTGATGGACCTGGTCCAGTCCAGTTTCTGCTAATAAATGTTAACGACAACCGTTAACCTAAAGATCCCAGGAAACCACACTGGTTAAATTGGCCTCAGAGGTCACCTAGAGGTCACAGGTGGGCGTGTCCTGTTTACTGACCTAATTGCTCGGGGCGGTGGGAGGAGCCAGCTCCTTTTCCTGGTGATTTGCTCACTGCTCAGGCTGCTTGGATCGTTTCCTGGCTGCTGATCACTCTTGACGGCTGCTTATAAATGAACTTTGACTGGTCTGTTTAAGCAAACGAACGTTCTTGTAACATCTAAGCTGACGCAGGTGGCTGCTGTCACGGCCTGAGCCCAGAACCAGCCTCTCCTCTGTGCTTTGGCAGATCGGCGCCTGGTTCTCCAACAACACCTTAGTCATGAACTCCACATCTCTGGACCTGAACGCTTCGGAAACGCTGGCGAACAAGACGCTAACGGTCACAACCATACTGGTAAAAGAGCGGAGGAGAGGTCGGGTATCCGCCTGGTCGATGCGCCTCCTCATGGAGCCACTTCCTGTTTGGCAGGAAAACCCCTATGTGATGCGTAAGTCCAACTACCAGGACTTTCAGGGCAACGAGCAGTACGAGGGCTTCTGTGTGGACATGCTGCGGGAACTCGCCGACATCCTCAAGTTCTCCTTCAAGATCAAGCTGGTGGACGATGGCCTGTACGGGGCGCCCGAGCCCAACGGCAGCTGGACCGGCATGGTGGGCGAGCTCATCCACCGGGTGAGCGTAGCACGGTAGCATGTGTTAGCATGTGTTAGCATGTGTTCAGACGCTCAGCGTACAACGGCCGTGTGGGGGTGGGACCACTCCCTGCCCCCCCATAGGAAATCAGATGATTTTATCATCAAATTGATCACGGAAGAAAAATCCAGTCAGACCAGTGTCTTCCAGTCAGACCAGTGTGTTCCAGTCAGACCAGTGTCTTCCAGTCAGACCAGTGTGTTCCAGACAAATGCAGCTGTGACGGAGGCTGAAGGAAGGGGGCGGGGCTTTAGGACAACCTGAATAACTGGACCCTCCCCCACAGAAAGCTGACCTGGCCGTGGCCGGTTTCACCATCACGTCAGAGAGAGAGAAGGTGATCGACTTCTCCAAACCCTTCATGACTCTGGGGATCAGCATCCTGTACCGGGTTCACCTGGTAAACACCTGCAGCACAGCTGCTGCTGCTGCTCACCTGCAACACTCACCTGCAACACTCACCTGCAACACTCACCTGCAACACTCACCTGCAACACTCTTGTCTCTCACCTGTCTCACACCTGTGACTCACCTGTTACACTCACCTGTCCCTCACCTGTGGATCTGTGCTGTATCTGTCCGTTGGCGCCCTCCTGTGGCCGCCCTGATCAGCTGCTCCTCGGTGTGTTCCAGGGCCGTAAACCCGGGTACTTCTCCTTCCTGGACCCCTTCTCCCCGGCGGTGTGGCTCTTCATGCTGCTAGCGTACCTGGCTGTCAGCTGCGTCCTCTTCCTGGCTGCCAGGTAAGTCGCCGCTCCGTCCTCCGCCCCGCTCCCTCCGGCTCTCCGTGGAAATCACGGGTGACCTGTGACCCCAGGCTCAGCCCCTACGAGTGGTACAACCCCCACCCTTGCCTGCGGGAGCGCCGGGACCTCCTGGAGAACCAGTACACCCTGGGAAACAGCCTGTGGTTCCCAGTGGGGGGCTTCATGCAGCAGGGGTCAGAGATCATGCCCCGGGCCCTGTCGACCCGCTGCGTCAGCGGCGTTTGGTAGGCCAGCGTTCCCACAGATCAGTCTGCTGGTTCCACTGGGACGGAGGGTGGGGCTGAGCGCTCCTTCTCTTCTTCTGCGGTGTCAGGTGGGCCTTCACCCTCATCATCATCTCGTCCTACACGGCCAACCTGGCGGCCTTCCTGACCGTCCAGAGGATGGAGGCTCCCATCGAGTCTCCGGACGACCTGGCCGACCAGACCAACATCCAGTACGGGACCATCCACGGGGGCTCCACCATGACCTTCTTCATGGTGAGCACGCCGGCGGAGGCGGGCTGACCTCGGATCAGCGGGTCTGAAGGTGTCCTCCCTTCCCTCAGAACTCTCGGTACCAGACGTACCAGCGCATGTGGACCTACATGTACTCCAAGCAGCCCAGCGTGTTTGTGAAGAGCACGGAGGAGGGCATCGCCCGCGTGCTCAACTCCAGGTACGCCTTCCTGATGGAGAGCACCATGAACGAGTACTACCGCAGCCTCAACTGCAACCTGACGCAGATCGGAGGCCTGCTGGACACCAAGGGCTACGGCATCGGGCTGCCTCTGGGTCAGAACTCCGCTCTGATTGGCTGCTTCGCCTGTCTGTGTGCGTGCTGACTGACTCCGCCCCCTCAGGCTCGCCGTTCCGACACGAGATCACGCTGGGAATCCTGCAGCTGCAGGAGAGCAACCGGCTGGAGATCCTGAAGCGGCGCTGGTGGGAGGGAGGACAGTGTCCCAGAGAGGAGGACCATCGAGCCAAAGGTCCCGCCCACACTGGCGTCCAGCCCCGCTAACGTTAGCGTGCTGCTACGCCCCCGTAACCCTGCTAACGCACCACCCGCCTGCTGCCAGGTGCTTCTGTTTCCACGGTGACCTCTTTCAATGTGTGTGTGTGTGTGTGTGTGCGTGTGTGTGTGCGTGCGTGTGTGTGTGTGTGTCCTCAGGTCTGGGGATGGAGAACATCGGGGGCATTTTCGTGGTTCTGATCTGTGGTCTCATCATCGCCGTGTTTGTGGCCATCATGGAGTTTGTGTGGTCGACGCGGCGCATCGCAGAGACCGATGAGGTAACCTTCATCCTCCTCCTCCTCCTCCTCCTCGCTCCGCAGCAAAGATGGCCGCCACGCCTCTCCCTCTCCCCCCAGGTGTCCGTCTGCCAGGAGATGTTGTCGGAGTTCCGGAACGCCGTTTCCTGCAGGAAAAGCTCTCGTTCTCGGCGGCGGCGTCCACTGAGCAGCGCCGGCGGGGGAGTGTTGCGTCCCCCGCCTCGCCTGGCCCTGGCGGCCCCCCGTCCCATCCGGCTGGTGCGCGACATGCGCTTCAGTAACGGCAAACTGTACGGCGGCGGTGGCGGCGGGCTTCGAGGGGTGGGAGGGGCCGACCTGGGTCCAGGACCGCAGAAGCTCCTGGAAGAGCCGATGTGCGTGAATGCCACCGGCGGCGCGCTGACTCCACCCCCTCCGCTGCCGGTGGCCCCGCCCCCTCCGCTGCTGGTGGCTCCGCCCACGCTGCCCCGGGGCTTCCTGCAGGGCTGCAGCCACGTGCGCATCTGTCAGGAGTGTCGGCGAATCCAGAACCTGCGGCCCACCGCTCTCACCCCTCCCCCGCCTCCCCCGCCCTCCTCCTCCTCATCCACCTCCTCCTGTTCCCGGGTTCCCCCGTCAGCGCCGCACCACCGCCACAGCCTGCACCGCCACCTCCACCACCATCACGGCTCCATGTCCCTGCCCCGCCTCCCGCCCCCGCCCGCTCCCTCCCCCACGGACAGAGCCGACAGCGACGGCGGCGGTGCAGACAGTCCCAGACGGGCCGGCGTGAAGCCACCTCCCCCTCCTCGACCCATGCCGCCCCCGAAAACTCCGCCCCGCCCACCAACAGACTTACTGGGGGGTCATAACGGGACGGCGGAGGGGCGTGGCTTCAAACCCTCACAGATCTAGAACAAGACTGATGCTGACATCACGTCGTGTCACATGACCTCTGAGCCAATCACAGTGTTCTGTGAGAGGTGGGGCGGAGTCAGTGGAACAGCTGCATTCATCAGTCTGCTGACATTGAACACACATGCGCACACACGCACACACACACACACGCGCGCACGCAGGCTGGGTGAATGGAGACCGGAGGCCTGACTGACCCTGGTTCAGTGGGCGGGGCTTGTCTGACACATTTGTGTGTGTGTGTGTGTGTGTGTGTGTGTGTGTGTGTGTGTGTGTGTGTGTGTGTGTGTGTGTGTGTGTGTGTGTGTGTGTGTGTGTGTGTGTGCGCGCGCGCGCGTGCTTTGTACCAGCAGCTCATCAACAGCAGACAGATGAGGACGTTGATGGCTCTGGTGTGATGACCGTTGATTATTGATTCTGCTCTGTGGCTCCGCCCACTGATGTTCAATTATTTAGACACAAGTTTGGAATAAAAAAATGGACAAAGTGAAGCAGAAGTCTGACCTTTGACCTCCCGTCGTTTGGCCCACTGCTGCCTGACTCGGCAGGTGAGGGTGCAGCGTCCGCTGGGTGGGTGCTGGTGAGACCAGAACAGGATCCTGTGGATCACCTGTAGCTCACCTGTGTGGTCGCTTCCTCCCGGTTGGTCTTTGCCTTTTGTTGTCAGTACAGCTTCTCAGGCGTGTGACCGTACGTGCACACGTGCTGCTTTATCTTGATCCCTGTCTGCATCAGATCCAGGTTCTTCCGGGTTCCTCCATGAGGTCATGTGATGGCGGCATCTGACCAGCAGAGGGCGCCATAGACCAGAGCACAGCAGCAGCACCGCAGTGAGTCTGTGTGTGTGGGTGGGTGGGTGGGTGTGTGTGGGGGGTGGGGGGGGGGGGGGGGGGGGTCCGTAACATAAACTTGGTTCACTCGCAAACATAGCAAAACCATGTGTTCAGGCTCTACAGGAAGTGGCACGTTCACACCAGCCACACGGAGATGCTGCTACCAGCCGTGATGTCACATCCTGAGGAGCAGGAGCACCTTCCTGCCCGCTGGAGGACAGATGTCCCTGCTGCGTTGTGGGGAGCACAGCTGTGACAGGTTAGCCTGCTTCTGTGGACGTGTGTGTCCTCACACACCTCTGCAGCAGCTTCTACTCAGGGGTTTGGACTCGTTCCCGCAGAGCTGAACCTGAAAATGTCAAGGCCAAACCGTCGTCAGCGGACGTCGTGTCAGGACACATCAGCCGGATCGGAGACATTCCTGCTCTTTTGTTGCTCTCGTCTCGACTTTGCTTCAGGATTAGATTGGGATTAATTCAAGGTTGCTTCTTCTCTGCTGGACTCCCTGGAATCCACATGAGAACATGCTGACCTTTAGAAACACCAGTAAACATCTCCATCCATCGATACCCCTGGTGGCTGGCTGCAGCGCTGCCCCCGTTGACCACATGAAGAGTGTGAAGTTTGGTGCTAGCTCAGGTCAGCTAATGTCTGCAGCCCGTTTGGTTTTGCTGCCTCTGCTGCTCTTTGCTCGTCCTGATCATCAGGAGAGTCCCTGCAGAGCTTCCGCTCCTCCTCCGGGCTGCAGCAGGGCCCACAGGTGTCATTATGTCCCCTGTAATCACACCTGCACCATCATGCCTCCAACGCTGTTAGCACCAGCATGTAGCTGTGAGAGGAGCTAATCCCTGCTGACAGAGCTAGTTCACTGCTTCACCACCAGGGGGCGAGCGTACAGAAGAATGTAACTATCAGAACAGCGGTAAACAGCAACTCTTGTTGACGCTGTTGGCCGTGGTGCAGCGGTGTGTTAGCACGCTTGTTAATGAGCTAAACACACAGCTGGAGCAGCGCTGAGACTTTCAGGAGTCTGTGAGGTCACGGCTCCGAGGCTCCGCCCCCAGCCTACCTGCCAGTCCTTGTTGACTCACAGAAACCTGCATTCCTGACTAGACATGGCAGGTTGGGTCCTGCCTCACACACACTCCCACACCCACCCACACACACACAGGAGGGGGCAGGGTTTCCAGGTTCCCTCAGGTAAACAGGATGTTCTCATGATTCCAGGCGGAGGGCCACGCCTCCTCATCCCTGATTGGACCAGTGCTCCTCTCAGGCGTCCTATTGGCTCTTGTGTGAATTTTGAACTTGTTTTTATTTTGTTCATGTGAACGTGTCCAACTTCCTGTTCCTTGACCCGCTGTTGGACTGGTCCAAACTGGACGGGTGTGATACCAGTTTACCAGTACCAGGTCAACTGGAGCGACGCAGTAACCAGTCTGTTGACAAACTGTGGTTAAAACCTGGAAATGCTTTGATGACTTTAATGTTACGTTTGCTTTGATCTACAGACACGTCCATCTTCGCAGACGTCTGCATTTATTGAGCTGACTGGGCCACACGTGAGTGAGATTCTCACTGTGGGTGTGTGTGTGTGGGTGTGTGAGAGTTGAGGCTGAGGGAGGGGTCACACTCAGAAAAGTGCCGCTCCATCCTGATTGGACGGTTTGAAGAGACACAGCGTGTGATTGGTGTTTGAGTTGAGCACAAATCAAAGCAACGAGGCGACTGTAGGAAAATATTTCCATGTTTATGTAAATTAGACACGATTTTCACAGGTGACATTTTCCATGAAGCCAGTGTAAACAAAATCATCAAAAAAAGCCCAAAACCATCACAACTAAGTGATTATTTACAACGAGGGACGCGCACGCTGTCCTGAACTCACAGCCGTGCACGGACACGCCCGTCGGGAGGGACAGCGTGCGCGTCCTGACACTGTCTGAGGTTTTTGTGCTGAAGTTTCCGTTGAGCAGGAAACCTGAGCCGCCGCGGCGACGCTCAAGTTTGGTAGCAGACAACATAAATACTTTAGTGCCGGAGGTCAGTGCACGTCCGAGCCGACCGCCTGTCATCCCACACAGGTCATGTGATCAGCCACAACCTTCAGAAACAGTCAGAAAAGATGATTGAGTGAGATCAAAGCGGACCTGAAGTCTGCTGTTAGCTTCTCCGCTCTCCCTCTGATGCACAAAGTTTAGCACACAAGCGACCTTTAGTTCTCAGATTGGATTAACTTTCTCGGGTAGCATGTTGGCGCATTAGCTAACCGGGCTAAGGCGGATGCAAATGCATCAGAACATTTGGGGCAAGTGTTCAAAATAGCCTGATGAGGCAATGCAGGTGGAGTGTTGGGCCTAACTCTGGCTGCACGGCCGTTTATGACGCAACAGCGGTGTCGCCACTTCCTGTCTGATCTCCAGGAAGTGAGGGCGTCTTCTGTGCTTCTGTACCAGATCAGCTACAGCCGAAATAACACAGAAGGCTATCGCTTGGTTCCCCTCAGATTTTCATCATGAGAACTTTTAATGGGTGGAGAAAGTTTGACATTAATGGAAAAACTGATCAGGAAGTGATGCTGAGAAAAGGTCAAATTTTTCTGCTCTGATGGTGTTTGAGGAGAAAGAAACGGCTGGAGAACTCATGTTGGGACCATTAGCTTGGCTGGCTAACAGCTAACAGAAAAATCTGTCAAACAGAGACACAAAAACAGAGAAAAGGCAAATACAAAAATTACAAACTTTGATTTATCAAAGTCAGCAGGAAGATGTGACCTCTGAGGACACCGACCAGCCGAGTGTGTGTGTG